>CAUYQV010077685.1:0-133323 GCA_963574575.1 Galagoides demidoff
GCCTGTGGTCCCAGCTACTTGGGAGGCGGAGGCAGGAGACTCGCTTGAGCCCAGGAGTTGGAGGTTGCTATGAGCTGTGATGCCATGGCACTCTACCCAGGTGGATAGCTTGAGGCTCTGTCTCAAAAAAAAAAAAAAAAGTATCTTTTTCTAGTTAATGATGTAGTAAGTACCACAGATATATTCACTATAAAACAGAGTTCCTCACCCTTGGCCCTCTGGGTACTTCGGACTGGATAATTGTCTTGGGGGGCTGTCCTGTGCTTTGTAGGATGTTTGTCAGTGTCCCTGGCTTCTGCCCACTAGAAGCCTATGGCGACTCCCCCCTTTCCTCAGGGACAGAATTACTCCTGGTTGAAAACCACTGCTGTAAAGATTCAAACAGTAGGCTCGGCGCCTGTGGCTCAAGTGGCTAAGGCGCCAGCCACATACACCTAAGGTGGCAGGTTTGAATCCAGCCTGGACCTGCCAAACAACAATGACGACTGCAACCAAAAAATAGCCGGGCATTGTGGTGGCGCCTGTGGTCCCAGCTACTTGGGAGGCGGAGGCAGGAGACTCGCTTCAGCCCAGGAGTTGGAGGTTGCTGTGAGCAGTAAAGCCACGGCACTCTACCCAGGGGGACAGCTTGAGGCTCTGTCTCAAAAAAAAAAAAAAAAGATTCAAACAGTAAAGAAGTACATGACTTACGTAGTGAAAGAGTTTCTTCCCTTTGCTTCTGTTGGAGGAATCTCTGCAGGTTCTAGTTCTGTTTACTTAAATGTAGTGAGTTTTACCCCCCACATATTTCTAAAATATGGGTAGGTGATGGTGTGGTGTGGACACAAGTCCAGGGACTCCAGGGCTGTTCCTAGGCCACTGTGTCAGGTGGTGAGAAGGGGGCAGAGCACCACCCCAGGGCCCCAGGAGCAGGAAGAGCCTCAGTGGGTCTTGCTGTTCTCACCCTGGCAGCCAGTACACCATAGCAATGCTGAGAGGGGCAGGGGCAGGCTGGGGACCCTCTGTTGGGTTTCTCGATTGACTTTTAGCTGGAGTGTCCACTGACCACACGCTTTCCTGATTCTGTCCTCTCTCCCCCTCATCACATGGAATGTGCACACGTACCTCTTTCTCTCACACTGAGCAGAAAGCATTAACATTCAACTCAAATCAGTTCTCCTCAGATGGTCACTTAAGCCTTGAGTCATTTAAAGTGACTAGTTTCTCCTCAAACTTGTGTTAACAGCCATGTAATATAGATTTTTTAAATTCCTATAATCACGAGTCTAGGGGATTTCAGCCAGGGGCAAGAGAGACAAAGTTCCTGCCTTCAGGAGCCCAGTGTTTTGCAACTAAAACTGATGATAACTGCTCTGGAGAACTAGAACGAGGCTCATTTACAGATTCCAGAGCCACAGGTCCCTTCTGGAGTTTTGCAGCCCTGCAGTGCTTGGACTGGCATACACAGCAGATAGATGGCTGTCCCTAGGAGAGATAACATGGTGGCTCTGGCCAGATAGGCAGCAGTAGAGGCGAGTGTCTCCTGGTTGTGGTGGCAAGAAAGCTTCTTGGATTATTGGGAAAGTTTCTGGTGTATGCCATTAGCTTCAGAATTCTCTTTGGAGGAGAGGGTGAAAGTTGAGGCCCCTGTGGCTGATTATTGCTTAAAGCAAATAGCCACCTTTGAGCATAACAACAGAAGAGACCCATTTGGGGTTTACTCATTAGGTAGAGATGATGCCTCTTCAGGTTTCAGACTCTGTTGCCTTCCAGTGCTGAATGCCAGCTTCTCCTGAAACCCAGAACTTTCCCAGGCAGACATTGGGTGAAGTGTTGGGGTCAGGCTTGTTAGCTAAGGTAACTCGTGGTGTATGGATGTGAAACCTAAGTGACCTGCTAGCTTCTGATCTGCTTTCATGGGAATTCTGGGTAGTTAAATGTTAGCACAGTTTTTCCTGGCCTGATCCAAACTTGTAGTGAGGTTATTTTTAACAAGTATTCTGTCTTACCCATAATGGCATATTGGTTTCCTGTGGTGGGCCAGCTGTGGTCTGTTGGTGGTGGCTACCTGGACCACTGGGTTGACTGGGATTCAGAGGGGATCAACAAGAAAGTCTGCCAGGAATGATGGATGATGTCTGCTTGGGGCACAGGAACAGGGGAATGGCAGGTAATGCTTGGTTTCTGCCATCTCAGACCTAAGTTCATCTTACTTTTGCTTGTTGGTTTCATGGATGCTCTCATGCTGAGTACAGAGGGCTTCCAATGGAGGCTATAACTTAGAGCTTGGCCTCAGAGGCAGTCAGTTGCTGTTACCTGTTGACATTGAAATCCTCAACTGTCACTCTATAAAATCAGGCTCCCTTTTGTTTTTCTAAGCCCCAGCTTGGAAGGCTGTTACTTGTCTTCGCCAGCATCAGCCATTTATTTCTTGTAGCTAGAAACCTGGATGCCATTGAAATCCAGCTGTTATTAGAAAGCCAAGGTTTTGGTTCTTTGTGGGATCTTATTTCCCACTCCTAATTCTACAAAGTATAAACTTTCTAGGATGCAAGGCAGAGATACCTCAGCTTCCATGGCAGTTAGATGCCATTAACTTTGCTTGACATCACGAGGGGGTGCAAGCACTTGTTATGGCAAGATGTGCATGTGGCCCCTGGTGATGGGCGTGGCAGCCTGAGGTGTGGTGTAGGGACAGTGCAGCATCTGTTTCTGGGGAGGTGCCCTCCTTGCTGGAGTCCCATGAGGACCCTTGGCTCAGCTCTAGATTCTCTGTTTAGTGCTTCACTTGCAAATCTTGAACTCCCTGCCTTCTCCACATTTTATCAGCCTCCAAAATGGACACCCTTAAAGAGTCAGAGGCCCCCAGGGTTCCCCATGGGGTCAGCCATGTGGCAGAACCACAGCTTCCCCTCAGGGAGAAAGTAAGGCTTCACCAGTGTCTAGGGAACTGAGGGTAGAAGAGCCAGGTACGTAGGAGGGAAACAGACCAGAGGCACGTGGGAGCCATTGTGGGAGAGCAAGCTGGACTGGACTGCAGGACCTGTCCAGCTCTCGCTAGCCCCTCAACTCTGTCCTTCTGCCACTCAGCTGCCTCCTTGGCTCCCTCTAATAGCCTGTTTTCTCCTGTACATCTGGACCCTGTGCGTGCTGAACCCTCTGCTAGAAGTCACTTGCTTCCCTGTGATACCTGCTCCCTCTCAGCTCAGCTGAGACATTACTGGAGCGCTTCTTCAGGTCTCCAGCAGACCAGGTTCATTGCCTTCTGGGAGTGCCACCTTATACACCCCCCAACACATGTTCATTATGTAAGATGTTAGAATATTTTGCTTGCCTCATCCTTCTCTGCCACTCAGGAAACAGCACCTGGCATGGTGTCTGCACATAGTAGGTGTTCTATGATGGTAACTATCAAAACATGGGCATACAGAATGAGGCAGAAGGAGCTCACCAAGGCCTGCACGGTTGAGGTCACCAGTGTAGTGACAGTCAGTTTCTGGGCAGGGACTGCATAGGGCGGGTCTCCAGTTGACAAGTTTGCTCAGAGTCCCATGATCTCTTTTATAGGCAGCCCTTTCAGGGTTCCTGTGAAGGATGTTGTGGACCCCAGCAAGGTCAAGATTGCCGGCCCTGGGCTGGGCTCAGGCGTCCGAGCCCGAATCCTACAGTCCTTTACAGTGGACAGCAGCAAGGCTGGCCTGGCCCCACTGGAAGTGAGGGTCCTGGGCCCACGAGGTGAGTACACGTCCTACTGTCCCTGCCAACATCTACCTGCCCTGGGTAAGGGCTGCCATGACCCAGCACAAGTACTATGTTTTTGAGTCCCTTTATGAGCTTAAAATGGAATTTCTTTAAAAAGTTACTGTTCCATGTTCAAGCTCAATATAGAAGTTCCTACTTAAAAGTAGGCAATTTGTTATTTCTCTGTAGTCTGTATTTTTCTCCATTTAGTAATATGGCCCTAATTTTTTTTTAACTTTATTTTTTCTAAATAGCTAGATGAAGCAGGTAGTATTTGGGCTCTCATATGGAATATTGTTGTGGCTGCTTCCTTATGTGTTTCAGCATTTGCAAGGAAGTGGGTTGGTCTGAGTATGGGTGGATGGTGGGGTTTGGAGGTGGTAATGCTTTGAGATGCCTTGGTGCACGTGTGGAATATACCAGAATCTTTGGGAATGCCAGGTACACGGAACACATGAGGCATGGTTTTGTCACTGTCTCAACTCCCCAGAGAGCGAGGTATCTTTGGGGGAACGGGCTTTGTTGGCAATTTGGCTTGTCCTGTTTGCATCCTGGAATTTGGGTCTAGTAATGCTAGCAGGCCATTTGGGGACAAAGTCCTGAAGTGCATTGAAACGTGCCTTTTTTGGTAAGCGACCACATTTCCTTTTCCAGGATTTAAATGTGCCTTTCTCTCCCATATAAGAAAGTGCCTAATTTCTTAAATAATCTGGATTTTTTTTTCCCTAGTCATGTATTCTTGGCTTCACAAAAGTGGCAAATGGGGGTTTCCTTCTTGAAGAGGAATCTTCTCCTTAATGGGGTTCAGCAAGAGGTTATGCCCTTTGAAACTCAGGGCAGATGTGGTTTGGGGAAATGAGGTCATGGGGCTGGAATCTGATTCTGTGAAGTTAGTGAACTTCGAGACCTGCATGTGTGTGTGTGTGTGAGAGAGAGAGAGGGAGAGAAAGAGGAGAAGAGAGAGAAGCTTTACTGAGATAGCTGCCTCTACCATCGAGGACTCTCAAATAACAGCCTTTTAATTTTAGCTGATGAGATGGATTCCCAGTCATGGCGCAGCCCCTTGAAAGCCATTTCAGAGTTCTTTAAAGGTGACCCGAAGGGTGACTTTATGGAGACAGGTTTGCATTTTACCATTGGCTGCTGCTCTAAATTATGTAACCTACATGCCTCCTATTAGCTCATTTCTAAAATTGGCTTGTACCTGCTTCATCTGCTTTGCTTAATGAGCATGTCATGCTTTGATTAACCTACCCTGCAGTTGACCCATCCTTGCCTCTCATGTTCAGAGCTGGGATCTGGAGTCTGTCAATCCAATACGTACCTTGATTACACTTTAATGTGATCTCTAACCCCATGAGATTGGCACTCTTGCCTGCCCTGCACCTAAGCCCCAGCTTGCTGGCACCATAGTGACCTTTGCTTAAAGGTGGTTTTAACTGGCCAGCTCATTGTTTATTTTTTGTCGTTTAGAGTTCTGGACTCTAGCACTTTCTCAGCTATAGAGAAAAATTGCCACATCCCAAGCATGCCTAACCAGCTTGAAAGGATATAGCGTGTCTGCAACATGTATCTTTGCTTTCGCCTCTGGCAGCAAGCATGGGCAGTCTCCTTAATTATACTGTGGGGCAGACTGAGTGTAGTTTAGCCAATAAAAAACTAAAGGTGTCTCTTAGGGTCATTTCTGTGATTATGGCCTGCTTGCCTTTATGTTTATTACTCATCAGTGAAAACCAGTACCTCCTGGGAATAGAGATGATTCTGTTTCTAACTCAGCCATGGGTGGCGTGAAGGGGGGTCCAGGAAGTTCCTTAGACTCTTATCTCTGTTCTTAGGCCTGGTGGAGCCTGTGAATGTGGTTGACAATGGGGATGGCACACACACAGTGACCTACACTCCATCTCAGGAGGGGCCTTACATGGTCTCGGTTAAATACGCTGATGAAGAGATCCCTCAAAGGTAAGCTCCTACCGCTTAGGGTACTGCAAGCATTTCTCTGATGGGTCACCTGCCATTCATCCACCCTTCCCTTCTTCCATCAGTTCATCCATCCATCCATCCATTCATCTACCTGTCCATCTAACCATCCATCCATCCATTACTCCATCCATTCATCCATCCACTAACCTATGCACCTCCCCATCCACCCCCCTTCTCCTCTGACAATCCATTCATCCTATCTGCAAGTATGACCCAAACGCTGCTGGCTCCACATGTGTTACTATAAACTAGCCTTGATATCTGTGGTCCTGCTCTATTTCCACCCTCCCATTTCTTTCTCTATCTTTAGTTTGAAGGTGAGCTAAAATTAAGAAATTGGGGGGGGGAATTTTTTTTTTTTTTAATAGAGACAGAGTCTCACTTTGTTGCCCTTGGTAGAGTGCCATGTCATCACACAGCTCACAGCAACCTCCAACTCATGGGCTTAAGCGATTCTCTTGCCTCAGCCACCCAAGTAGCTGGGACTACAGGCGCCTGCCACAATGCTCGGCTATTTTTTGGTTGCAGTTTGGCCAGGGCTGGGTTTGAACCCGCCACCCTCGGTATATGGGGCTGGCGCCTTACTCACTGAGCCACAGGCAACACCCTAAAGGCCTTTTTAAAAATCATACCTCTTAAGATGAAAAAGTTTTATACCTGTATTCCTAATATACACATTTTATATAGAGATATACATGTAGCTTTAGCTATGCAAAAATATGTAATTTACAAATTATATTTGTTTATGGCTTTATTAATAGATCATGCACCATATAAAGTATATCAAATACAGAATAATTACAGAATGTAGAAAAGATGAGATGAAGTATTAAAACTAACATTCCAGTATTCTCTTTCCATTTTGGTGACCATTTTTTAAAGCATGACAAAAGTGGGTTAAATATATTTAACCTTGTATTTCCCAAACTTCCCCAAACTATTTATTAATATATCTCTTAGAATACACTCAGGGCAAAGCCTGTTAATCCTATGATGGTTACCACCTCATGGTTCTAAATTTTTGCGGGAATTACAGCATCTTGACTAACTTACTGTCTTGTCTGCTACAGAAATCCCTCTTTCCATTTCAGTCTCTCTGTATAAGAGAGATCAGATGTGGTTAGGTTGACTTGTACCTTTACTAACCAGAGTGTGTATGTGTCTATCAAGTCCCTTTAAGGTCAAGGTCCTTCCCACATATGATGCCAGCAAAGTGACTGCCAGTGGCCCTGGCCTCAGTGCCTATGGTGTGCCTGCCAGCCTGCCCGTGGAGTTTGCAATTGATGCCAGAGATGCCGGGGAAGGCCTACTTGCTGTTCAGATAACGGTAACTTGGAGTTGTTTTTTTAGCCAAACCTTATTAAGATTTAAATTCCTGGTCAGAGATAAGAGCAAGGATTTTACCCTCCAATTTCTGACCCGAAATTGCAATTGTTTATGAGATTCCCTCCCTACCCCAGAGAGACAGTAGTTGTACAGAAGAAGCATGTTCCCTTAGAGGTTTGAGGGTGTAACTCTAGGTTCCACTTTTTGGTGAATCTCATATATTTTGTTATTATATCTATTCCTATATTTTTATTTCAAATGTTTAAAATTACTCATAAGACCAGCTAGGACTAAGTTATGCTGCATATCATAGTAAACCCTAAAATAAGAGTAGCTTAAACACATGGGATTATTCTTTCCAAAAAAGCCAAACGTGAGCCCCCTAGGTGCACTGCAGCTCCCCCGGAAGCCCACTCCATCTCTCTGCTTCCCTGTCCTGGTGTGTGGCTTCCGTTCTTAAGGTCTCCTCATGGACCAGAAGGCTTCCAGCATTCTGGCCATCAGATCACATGGCAGGCCAGAAGGCAGAAGGAAGGAGTAAGGCAGAAGGGAAAAAAGGGGCCTCCTGGCTCAATCAGCTTTCATACGCTTCTGCTTCCTTCTCATTTGTTGGGGATCAGTCACAAGTTACATGGCTGTACCTCGTGGCAAAGATGCTAGGAAGAGAAGTCAGTCCTCTGTTCTGGGAGTAGTGCACCTAGCCAAAACTGAGGGCCCTATTACTTGAGAAGAAATGGTGAGTGTGTGTGTGTGGTGGTGTGTGAGCAGGAACCGCTGCCTCCTTACTTCCTTGCATTTTAGTACCTTTAGTGCTAAAGCAATATCTGTTCCCTGAACAAAAAAAATGACTAAAGATGGACCATGTCTATCATGGTGTTAAAGGATCTATGCTCTCTTCTCTCCCTACCCAAAAACCTTAACACTAGTTTATGTTAACCTGATTGTCTCCTCCTGCTAGAGGCACTAATTAATGAAAAAAACATGTTAGCATTTTCCATGAATGCTTTCTACATCTTTATACCATCCTAAATAGCATTTCTCTATGATCCACAGGACCAGGAGGGAAAACCCAAAAGAGCCACTGTCCATGACAATAAAGATGGCACATATGCTGTCACCTACATCCCTGACAAGACTGGACGCTATATGATTGGGGTCACCTATGGGGGTGATGACATCCCATTTTCTCCTTACCGCATCCGGGCCACACAGACAGGCGATGCCAGCAAGTGCCTGGCCACAGGTGAGCACTGGGCTGCATCAAGGTCAGGGGTGTGGACTTCAGAGTCAGAAAGCTTGAGCTCTTTTCTGCCACTTAATAGCTGTGTTATCCAGGTAAGTTGTTAAACCCCTCTGGGCTTCAATTAGATGTGGATTGGATATCTTTTTTTGAGAACACTTAGATTCAAGAAGCTCTTTTAAGGATCAGAGAGTATTTCCAGGGTTATTGCAAAGATTCGATGAGGTCAGGTATGGAAAATACTTGCATGGTGTCACCTACATAATAACTATTATTATATTACTTTTGAAGTGGGTACATTTGTTAATACGTCAACTAAGAGGGCAACTCCCATGAAAAGCAGCAAATTTTTGTCTTTCATGAGTAGATGGTTTAGTTACTGATGATTCATTCAGGAGCAGTTCAGGTCAGCATTAGAGAAACACATTTAAGGATCTAGGTTTCTCTTCAAAACCTATATCAGCCTCTTAGGAAATCTCCGTGAATATTGGAGTATCACAGTTCCTTCAATTCCTAAGATGTGAGCAATTGGCTATCACGGGCCTTTCAATTTTTAAGAATAGTTCTTGTAGCTTGGGTATTGATACTTTGTAATGAAACAGATTTATTTGCTTCTGTTTAAATAAGAAAACTAAACATAGGCCCACCCTGGATGTGTTCTACTTTTCTTCTATCTCATTTTCTTTTGAATGGAGAAAATGTATGAGTTTTCAGAGAAAGTTGTGAACCAACCAGCTTGGCCCTTTTTGGCTCACCTATGGCAAAAATTAAGAAATTTTGAAACACCAGCCAATCCACCACCTCCTAGGTTTATGTAGTTGCCCATGACAGCTAGATTGTCTTTGCTAATCTAAGGGCATATATTAATGTTGGGTGGGGGCTTCTTTCTTCTTTCCAGGCCCTATTCCCTCCCTCTGCTCAGGTAGAATCCTGAGCACAGTGCTTCCTGTTGGCCCTAGCTCTTGGTCTGTCATTCAGGGCCTCCTGCAGGCTGAGTCTAGTCGTCTTTGCCACTGCTCACTGAACACACTGTTCTTACCACTCCCTGTTGCTCTGACGCACTTTGCTCACATTTGCCAGTGTGCTTTAAGGTCATGATTTTCTCCCTGCTATTGTGTACCCTCTATAAAGGGGTGCCACAAGTCAGAGAGAGACTGCTCATTGTTTGGGGAGAAGTTGCAACTCTTCCCTAGCCAAGAGCCCTCGCACTTCAGAGTTCAGCCATTTTTCCTTTCTTCAAGAAGTCCTTTGTCAGTGTGGCAACCCTGGGATGTAAATTCTTAGACCCTTGAAGTATATGTGCTGCAAGACATTCCTCTGAAGAAAATTGATTATTTTTTCTATACTTTAGTCCCTCCTCAGTGCTTCCACTGCAGTTTGAACTATTATTCTTGGTACCTGGCCTATATTCATCTGCCCTGCCAGACTTTGAGCAGCTTGAGAGTAGGGACTGTGTCTTGTTCACCTGGCACTTAAGGAAGTGCCCAATATATGCTTGTTAATGAAAGTTGACCTTTACACCCATAACCTTGAATGCTGGCAAACCAGGGCTAACCTTTAATCAACACTCAGAGCTTACAGATGCTCCTTATTTAGAATGCAAGTGATGGAATACCCCCTGAGCAACCCCTTCCCCAAGTGATCTTTGGGGTATCCCTCTATGGTGGCTGTTGAAAACCTATGCAGACAGCATGGATGAATGTGATTTGTTCTTGAGCCTCCAGGGTATGTATCCATGGCCGATGCTTCTAGTCTCTTCTCTTGAACTTTCCTGCAGGTCCTGGAATTGCTCCCACTGTGAAAACTGGCGAGGAAGTAGGCTTTATGGTTGATGCCAAGACTGCTGGGAAGGGGAAAGTGACTTGCACAGTTCTGACCCCCGATGGCACTGAGGCTGAGGCCGATGTCATCGAGAACGAAGATGGCACCTATGACATTTTCTACACGGCTGCTAAGCCTGGCACCTATGTTATCTACGTGCGCTTTGGTGGTGTCGATATTCCCAACAGCCCCTTCACTGTTATGGTAAGGAAAATTCCTTCTCTACAGCATGCTGTTTATTAGCAAAAACAGTAATGGCAGCCATTTGTTAAACCCTGAGGAGGCCATCTTCTTCCACTTGTTTTTTTTTTTTGAGACAGAGTCTCACTGTGTCTCCCTTGGTAGAGTGCTGTGGTATCACAGCTCACAGCAATCTCTAACTCTTGGGCTTAAGCAATTCTCTTGCCTCAGCCTCTTGAGTAGCTAGGACTACAGGCGCCCTCTACAACACCTGGCTATTTTTCTTTTGTTTCAGTTGTCATTGTTGTTTAGCTGGCCTGGGCTGGGTTCGAACCCACCAGCCTTGGTGTATGTGGTTGGCACAATAACCACTGTACTATGGGTGCCAAGCCCTCTTCCACTTTTTTTTTCTTTAAAATTTTATTTGTTGAGCAGTCATGACATTAGTAGAGTCCTAGAGTAATCTAGAAATTCAGAAATCTGAGGGTTTGGGGGGAATCTTACTGGCCACTAAGGTGTCTGTCATAGTAAGGAATTTAAGCAATATCCTGCCCTAAGTCCAGTTCAGAAAGATACACTCATCAGAAAAATACCCTTGTAGAATGGAAAATGTTTGTATGTAAAACATTACAGTTTTTCATCCTGCTAGCTTGTCCTCCTTCCTTGTCCCTGGCCATTCCCCATGGCTGGAGGAAAGAGCTTTCCTAATGCTGTTTAGTCTGGATTTCCTAGAGCTGAAGATACCTTTAGTTGTGTTTTGGAAAGATTCACACTTTACATACGCGGGGGGAATACTTGTTTTTTGAAGCTAGGAACATCTGGAATAAAAGGACACTGTTATGCAAACATCTTGGTTAGTGAATGATCAGGGCCTTTCAGTTTTCAATTCTGAATTTCTTATACAAATTTCTCTGTTTATAATAGCTGCACATAGTTTTTGGGTGATCTTCTTCCAATTACTAAAGTTCTTCAATCAGAAAAGGGTTTAGAAACCTTAAGAGCACTATTTCATTTAACATTCAAAATCAAGCTTTGTGGCCCCTTTACAAAGGACCTGTGCCTGGTCCAGACAGACAGCAAGTGCCATGCTGCCTCCCTTGCTGGTGTCGTTTGATGCTACAGGCAGCAGCCACACTTGACTACAAGGTTCATAGGCCCTTGATGACCTGGTCTTGTGCATGGCCTACAAGGTACCATCTAATTATTTTGCTCTGTGCAGCAACAGAGAGGGGTACAAAGACTCCATTGCAAACAGAAGCCATAGGACTTTCTTCCAAGCAGTCTATAATCTGTTGTAGCTTTCCCCGCTTCCCTTTCCATAGACATCTGTTTATCTGTAAACATCATGCCAGAGGTCTGGAGGCTCTTTTATGTCTCAAGTACATAAACACTTGTCAACTTTTGACATTGTTCATTTGGAAGTGTTTCTCTCCTGCAGCGAGAAAGAAATGCAGCTAGAAAGTTTATATCCTTATTTCCAGATAAAGGTCCCAGTAATAATTTTAAGAACTTGCTTTTATGCAGAGCAGGTTTTGTCTGCCTGGCTAGAACTGGATGGAATGGAAGAGCAACCAACCACTGGGCAGAGGCCATAGCCATCCCAGGAGGGTCTGAGTGAGAATATCAGTGGGAAAATACAATTTTAACAGGTAGACAACAGCTCTGAAGTTCATGCTTCCAGACTCATTAGGAATAAATGTCCCCTAGGCCCTGAATACACGCAAGGCAAGGATACTTTGTTAAATACACTGCCCCCTGACCACTGAAGGCAGAAAGGGATGATCATCCGCGGTACCTGGTTGGGTCTCGATTCCCCATTCCAAGCTTTCCCCCGCCTTTGCTAGGTGGACTGACTTTCTGTTCATTGGCTTCAGCTGGGTAAATTTCCCTGCTAGGTTTGAAGCCAAAAGGACACAGGCATATAGCACTTCCTTTTGTTCACTGGACAAAAATTGTTCCTTCTGTAGTCACAGCAAATGCCTCAGGGAGCCTCATAGGCTAATTCAGTTAAATGCATCACACACATGGTCCATGGAACCATGCATGAGCAACTTACCTGCTGATAGCCATTGACAAGTCCTAGATTAAAGGCCCTCTCTTTTTTTTTTTTTTTTTTTTGTGACAGAGCCTCAAGCTATCCCCCTGGGTATAGTGCCATGGCATCACAGCTCATAGCAACCTCCAACTCCTGGGCTCAAGCGAGTCTCCTGCCTCCGCCTCCCAAGTAGCTGGGACCACAGGCGCCTGCCACAACACCCGGCCATTTTTTTTTTTTTTTGGTTGCAGCCAACATTGTTGTTTGGCGGGCCCGGGCTGGGGATTCGAACCCGCCACCTTAGGTGTACGTGGCTGGCACCTTAGCCGATTGAACCACAGGTGCTGAGCCCAGATGGATCTTATTAATGAAAACCTATTACTTCCCTACCTCATGCAAAACCTCTCAAAGGTGTCCCATTGCACACAGGAATAATCCCCTATCCTCTGGTCATGACACAGAGCCCCAGCAGCCTGCCCCTCTGTCTCTCCTACCTTACATCAATCTTCTCCTCGCTCCCTTCTCTATCACATTGGCCTTTGCACTGTTTCTCAGGGCTCTAAGGTCACTCTGCCAGGAGACTGCACTAGCTGTTCTCTTTCTGCTCTCTCTTTACCTCTGTGTAAAGATTACTCCATCTCAGCAGTTGTATCTCAGCTCAGATCCTACCTCCTTGAATGGGCCTTATTTTATCACCTCTTCTAAGTAGTGACCCCACCTCCTCTCCTGAACTTTATGAGTTTGTATCACATCATCTTATCTTATTTCTCATACTCTATTTATTTTACCTGATAATTTTCTTGGCTTTTTTGCATATATTTATGGCTATCTGAGTTAATGTGACTCCTCGAAAATAGGGGTCTCCAGAAGAAAAAATAATCATTGTATTTTAAGGACATTCACACTAGACTGTTTATTGCAGCTCAATTTACAATCACCAAGATGGGGAAAGAACCCAGTGCCCATAAACACAGGAACATATCACTGAATACTATTAGCCATGATAAAGATGGAGACTTTACATGTTTTGTATTAACCTGGATGGAGTTGAAACAAATCCTTTTAGTAAAACATCACAAGGGTGAACCCAATACTAATACAAACAACCAGTAGAAAATCTAATACATGCCCGCGTAAGAGAAAAACTCAATTCAATTCAAGTTGTTGGGAGAGGGAGGGGGAAGCAAGAAGGGAGTAGAGGGGAGGAGGGAGGGGGATTGATGTGCTTCCACTTAATGGGCACAATGTAAGGACACATGGCACACCTCCTGGGGGTGGGACACACCTACAAGACGGACTCTACCTAACAAATGCAAACATCATAACCTAGTTGTTTGCACCCTCACCTTAATCTGAAAATTTAAAAAGGTTAATAAAACAAAAGAAAATAGGGGTCTCATGTGTGCCCCAAAGCCAGCAAGGCATCTAAGGCACTGTAGGTTCTTGATAAATACTCAATGAATAAATGAATGAATGATAAGTGCTGGATGAGAGAGTCACATGACCTGTGGTAGGGGATGAGGAGACTATACCTGAAGATAGATGACTGTGTGTCATCTGGACTTCTTACTCTCCTGCCCTGACTTCTAGGGTAGCTATTTATCCTCCACGACTCACACTATATTCTCTTTCACCCCAATAAGGACACTATCTGTCCACAGCCCACAATAGGTACTGTCTTTATATGTCTGTTGTAATTACTAGAATCATGATTTCCATAAATATGATTTCTCTACCAGGAAGCATACATCATATATTATTCTCCCTGTGTTAAATATAGATTTGTCAAAATGCACAATCCATCTTAGAGGGTGAAGTGTATATGGGGAGCCCATAAACCTTGTTAAAATATTATAATATGCTCTCTATAGTATTTTTAGGATCTTTTCTCTCCCCTTGCTGCAATGAATTATTATCCCATGGGATAGAAATCTTTTGTTCCAGATCTATTCCCTCACGTCGTCTCCTTGGTTTCACACACCTACTTTGGGCCTCTGGGGCCCTCATGGATGGTATTTCTTGCTAGGACTTTAGCAGGGAGGAGATGGGCTGGGATGGGGTGGAAGAAATGAAAGCAGGAAGACATGCCAAATCCTCAGGCACACGAGAGGCCAAACATTTTTCTCCCGCAGATTATCCTCCTATTTTTCGCTTCTGCGAATCTCTCTTCCCTTAAACGGAATGCTTTATGCTCTGTGGCTAAGAGCACACATTTACCCATTGCTTCCTAAAAGAGCCTGGCTTGGAGGTAGCCTGGCCTGGATTCATAGGCGTGGCCCTGGCTCTCAGAGGAGCTCAATGTTGTCTTCCATGTTTCAGCCAAACTGAGCAAAAACAGAGAGACAAGACTCTGTGGGACCAAAGCCTGTGAGAGAACAAAGAGAAATATGACTAGCGTAGTAAAGCATTACAGCTAATTTTAATCTGTTAACTAGAAATAGTCAATCAGGAGAGATTTCGGGTGATGGGCACACACATAGCCTTGACTGAAGCATTATAAAAGCTATCCATGTAGCGAAAACATTTGCAGCACCTTAATATTTTGAAATAAAAAATCAAAATACTGAACATGAGCTCCAGCAACCCACCTGGCCTCAACCTTCCAGAGTGCTAGGATTACAGGCATGAGATATTGCCCAGGCCAAAAGCTGACATTTAATCACTTAGCAAGTGCCAGACACCACACCAGTGACATTTCCTTGCATTAACTCTTTTCTTCCCATGAGGTAGGTTACAAATTGGCAAAGTGAGGCCCAGAACCAACACAAGGCATAGCTGAGAAATGACCTCTACTATTCTGACTACAGGGCTTGAGCTCTGACTCTCTGTGGTATGCCATAGATATCAGAAATGGTCTAGGCACACGTGTTGGTTTTAGTTTCTGGAAAATCTCATGTAGTACTAGGCCTTCCCCTGATGCTAGATAAAGAGGTATTCCTGTATCAGGGTCTGTTGATATCTAAAAAAAAAAAAAAAAAAAAAAAAATTGGGTGATTCATTTATATTCGCCTCTCATTCCTGGGAAGCGCACATATACACACACATCTATGTACAGATTCTCCTATTCATCCATCCATCTGTCCATCCACCCATCCACCCAGCAGCATTCCACATATAGCATGAGACACTATTTGGGCAATGGAGATACGGTAGTAAACCAGGCAATCCCCAACCATAAGGATTGTCACCTTGACAGTGGGAGAGACTGACAATCATCTAGGCAATACCAATTCAACCTACATGCCGTGTCAGTGATGAGCAGACAGGGGCGCTTAACCTTAGCATTTGGGTACCTAAAAGAAGGCTTCCAAGAGGAAGTGTCAGCTCTGACAATGAACCATAAACAGGTCAGCTAGGAGTGCTGACCCATGTGCATAAGATTATTCCGGGTAGAAGAAACAGCAGCAGCAAAGACCTGGAAGAGATAGAAGGCAGTGCATTCAGGAGACTCTGCCAGAGCATCAGATTCTGAGGTCCCTGCCTCCAAGAGATTCTGTAGCAGAATGTGTCCAACAATCAGTGCGAGTGAAAAATGAGGCCAGGAATTCCCTCTTGGGGAGGCAGGAGGGCAGGAAAACCCACACACTGCACAGTGCAGGCTGTTCAACTCCATCCTTGGTTCACTCAAACCTCTTTGATAATCACCCCTGGTTAGGGCGCCATCCACTTAGTATCAATAAATCTCCCAGCCCTGGGCACTGGCCCTGACAGCTTTCTCCCAGGGAGGGAACTCCTGGTATTAGCAATTCCTTTTTATTGTCACTTCATTTAAGGTCTCTCACATCGACATTTCTCCTTGGCTCCTGATTTTTTTAGTCTCTGAAAATGTGGCAGCCTTGTTATAAATAGTGGATAACGAGCTGACAGGACAGCTTCATTTTGGGGGGAGGGAGATAGAAAGTGTGTGGATGGGAGGACTTAGAGATACTCATCCTTCTCCTGAGTAATTCTGTCCTTATTGGTGGGAATCACACTGTGAATCATCAGACTCTAAAATTGTGACCTTAAACGTAACTTTATTTCTACACTCAGAGGACAATAAGAGTGCCCTTTCATCCACTTTTAAAAATAATTTCTTGCATCCTAGATCTAACACTAGCGTGCAAAGAATTATCATAATATTAATAGATAGAAATTGTCCCTAATCACTGTAAGCAATGTCACATTCTGAGACATGTCCAGGATCTTTCGGTTATTTACTAGATAATTTGTTTTTCACTTGCTAAACTCAACAAATGTTTATTGGGCACCAGAAACTAATACTGCCAGAAAGTTAAGATACTGTGATAATACAAGAAAGACATATTCTCTACTCTCACAGAACTTACATAAGAGTTCAGAAAGTTCTAGGGGATCAACCCCAGTATAAGGATTACACCTGCTATGTGGGTCACTATGAAAGTTTGGAGACAGTCTGTGTTATGGCCCTTTATTCATTTCCAAGAAACACAGTCAACAGTCTTCTTTCCGAGTCACCCATTCAAGTTTCAACTTGCTCAGCTTATCAGTGTTGCTGGGCTTCATTTTTTCCCTATCCATGTGGATTTTATGTTTCTTGATTTTTGTGTACATCAAAACTTTTGTAATGTAATGGTCAGTGTTTACTGAGTCCTTAATACAGGCTGGGCATGTTGATGAGCACCTTGTGTTCATATCCAGGTAGAGGAACCAGTTTATCCAGTTTATTGAGGTGAGAGAGAGAAAGGAATTCAGAAGCAGTCCAGAAATGCCAGTACGACTGGGCTCAGGGCATGGCACAGAGTCAGAGGTGGGCAGGGGGGAGATTGCCAAGAGCCTTGCCAAGACTGGAGAAGTTGTCAGTGTGACGTCATCATTGCATTTCACTTTGGTTTCCTGGGACCTCTCCTCTCCCACCCCTGGAGCCCAGTTGGAAGGTGGCAAGAAAAGGAGATGCAGAAGAGGAGATGGATCCTCCCCTGCTCAGATTTGCATATTTATTGTTAAACACGGGTATTAATTATCACGTGCTGAAAGCCAACAAGATACGACACCATATTCAAAGTTAAGAATTAGAACAAGGCTGGGTTCCGTCATGCTGGAATTTATAGTCATCTTGTGGGCTGACATAAGAAACCCAGGACAGGGGGCCAAAGGCAAACAGACTGATAGACTGCAGTTTCCACTGAGGACTCTCCGGGCGCATGACATTGTTCTGAAGGACTAAATGCAAAGAAGCACATCTGGGACCGTGAGCAAGCCGCTTCCCCTCTTGGGAAATGGGGTGCACTTCCCCTACCTGGACAATAGGGTTTAAACAAAATCAGTGTTTCTCAATTTTATTTTTAGGTGAAGTATCTATAAGAGAATGTCTGTAATCTTTGGGGATGTACAGTCCTACAGATGGGAATTTTCTATTTCTTCTCTACCGCTTTCTTTTATCTACTCAGCTGCCCATTCAACAAGAGCTTAGTGAGCACGTAGTGTACACTTGACAGCAGGTCGGTGCTGGCAGATACAACACTGGATGAGAAGACAAATCTCTGCTCTCATGGAGCTCAGGCCCGTTATTAACCATATATGAACTATTAAGACCATTTTGGATTTTGTTATAAGAAAATAAAATGGGATAATGTGAGCAAATGGCAGGACTGCTTCAGATGGGACGGTCAGGGAGAGCTCTCTGTGTCAGTAGATTTGAGCTGCGAGATGAGCCGTAAGAAGGTGCTGGCCAAGCCTTGGCAGAAAGAACAGAGGTTCTGAACAAGGCTCAGGAACAAGACTGATGAGCTTGAGAAAGAGATTGAGAAACAGAAGGAAGGAAGCTTGAGAAACAGAAAGAAGGCCCATGTGGGTGTAGAATAGGAAGACAGGAGGAAAGCAATAGAGATGAAGGTGAAGAGAAAGTGATCACGACTGTCTGACTAAAATTAGTCCTCCTCTACAGCATTCAGTACTTGGCTTGAGTTCTCTGCAGAACTCACCCTGGTCTGAGAAGGTCTGTACTCACAAGACCTTTCAACTCTGACATCCCACAGCTCAAGTCAACGGCCAAGAGACACAGTGGAGGGGAAGGCTATTCTCACTCAGTAGATAGCTTCACAAATAGGAAAGGGAACATCTTCTGACTTAAGTGTAATGGGACCACAGACACGGGATGTTCAGTGGGCTCACCAGGTGGTAACAGAACCACAGACACTGGACGCTCTGTGGGCTCACCAGGTGGCAATGGAACCACAGACATGGGTTCACTGGGTGGCAGTGCAGAGCTTTAGGCTCTGGACCTACTCTCCTGCTCCTGCTCTAGCCTGCACAGCCTTTCCTGCCTCCTGCCTGCTTCCTTTCCAAATATTTTTCATTCTTTAAAAGTTCAGTTCAGGGGAAGAGGGAGGGAGATTGGTGTGCTCTCACCTAACAGGCCCAATGTAAGGGTATACAGCACACCTCCTGGGTGGGGGAACAACTACAACTTAGATTCTACCCAACAAATGCAAAGAACGTAACCTAATTGTGCCCTCATATTAATCTGAAATAAAAAATAAAAAAGCCCAGTGGGAATCATATATTTATTGCCATTAGGGCTGAGAAGCTATCTAAAGTATCAGGTTCTGTGGTTTGGGCCAGTGTCGCACTGGTCTGTTCATCCGTGGTTCATCTCGTGTACTGTTCTGTATTTCCCCATTATCCTTCGGTCAATAAAAATTGTAAAATTAAAAAGAAAAAGTTCAGCTCAAATGCCACCTCCTCCACAGTCCTAAATGAAAAGGTCTCTATCCTTCTTTCAAATGTACATAGAAATGGTGACTCTTATCAAGTTTTATCTAGCACTCATGCTTTATTAATTTAGGTTCTTTGATTGTAGGAATATAGATAACTTAAGACAAATAAGAAGTTTGTTCGAAGGATATGAGGGACCCCCTAGCTAAAAAAGTGGGCTTGTGAGAAGACAGAAATTGCAGGAGCTTTGGGAATCTAGATGCCAGGACTTGATGGCTAGTCTCTTAGGGTCTCACGATTATTCCAGTCATTTGTGATAACTGCTCCATACAGCTCAAGATCAGCCTCAATCAGGGCACGGGCCACCCCCATAGTCAAGGGATGCGAAGCAGAAGACCTAGCTGTCTTATAAGAATGGCAGCCAGGGGAAAATAAAGGTGCTGTGAGCAGAGAGGAGGTGCATGCTTGGCATAGCAAAACAACAGATGTCTACTAAGTTTTATTTGCTAGTATTGTATAAATTAAAGTTCAAGACCATGTTAGGAGCTCCATAAATGTCACATACATTTAAACACTGAGTGTTAAGTAAGGAGCTATATCTAATTCAATTTTTGTTACCTCTCTCCTATGGGTTAGACCATAGGACCTACACTCTAAAATTGAGTGTTGCCTAAGATAGGTGATGTCTCTGCCTTCATAAAGTTGTATTATTCTTTACAACCCCTGGGGGGATTTTCACAGTGACTACATAATATTTTTGGCACATGAGTCAATGAAAGAATAAATGAATCAATGCAAATCATTCACCTCTATTAAGCTGTGAATACTCTTCCCAGCAATTGATCTCATCTTTCTTTCATGTCATTTTTTGCATTGGAGAAACTCATTATTCCTCTTCTACTATCAGATAACCTTTTGTATATTGATATATTTTTACCTGCAACTAAGAGGTAAGCTGCCTTGAAGGAAGGGGTCGTCCAAGTTAATCCTTTTTCTGGTATATACAATGGACAGTATCTTATATAGAGCTGGTTAGGGATAAACAAAAATGCTTGGTGATATTATTTGTTTTACGCTCTGTATTAGTTTGACCAGCCAGCATCCGTAGGTCTGGGAGAATACAATACTAGCCTGTGCTTCAGCCCACTGTACTCTCTTACTCCTTATTAGGTTGGCAACAGAGAATGAGCGCCATGCTCTTGGGCTGGCACTGAAACCCAGCCAGCCTTAATGTATTCCACCCACAGCACCAAGTCTCCCCAGCCAGTGATCTCCAGGCAAGAAGGTTCACGTCCCATTACATAACTCAACACTTAGGATGCAGAATGGGTTCAAAATCAGGACATTTTCACCATTCCTGGCAAACCATTTGGCATCATTATGGTCTCATGTGTTAGTCTGGGGAGAGGATCTTTTGGAGATGCTCCTTACAGTGACACAGCCTGACAGTCTATGTAGGCTGTCCTCCATGACCTATAGGATCATAAAGTTCCCCCCGAACAATCATAAGATCATAGATGGTAAGGATGAAAAGGTACCTGGTTTTGAGGCAATATTGGTGTAGAAAAAAACTTGCTCCTAAGCAGCTATCTGACCACTTCACTTAAAAGTTTAATTTGCACAAACTTGCAAAATGCAAAATCTGGTGCCAAAAGTATCACTAGCCAGAGGTAGAGCCTCCTGCCTCATATGATGTTGGCACACTGGAGAATTCCAGCTGTCTGTCTGCTCTGGGTGACTGGTATTACTTGGAAAAATGCCACTCTATTTATTTATTAGAGAAGTTTTATCACCTATTGAGTGTTTACTATGTGTCAAATCCTATTCTAATTCACATACATTTTATCATTTACTACTCCCAATAACCCTCTAATTTCTTTTTCCTATTTCATGCATGAAGGAGCTGAAGTTCAGGGAGCTTAATTAGTCTTCCATGAGTCATTTGTGGTAAGTGGCAGAGCTGGGAAATGAATCCAGGTCTGTCCTACTCCATAGCCGTGCCTTGAACCATGCTACCCTGAAAGTCTACTAACAAACTCTTTCATTCCCTGGATAATAATAGCCAGTGCTGGGAAGTACTATGTGTGCCAGGTACTATGCTAAGTGCTGTACATGAATCACTCATGTGTTACTGATCTGATATAATGAGGTATGGATATAATTATTATCCCTATTTTATAGAAGATACAGAAGCTCATGCCTATAACCCCAGCACTTTGGGAGCCTGAGTTAGGAGGACTGTTTGAGGCCAGAACTTCATGATCAGCTTGTAGAATATAGTGAAATCCCCATATACAAAAACATACAACAACAACTACAAAAATTAGTTGGGTATGGTGGTATGCACCAGTTGCTATAATCCTAGTTGCTCAGGAGGCTGAGGTGGGAGGTTTACTTGAGCTCAGGAATTCAAGGTTACGGTGAACTATGACTGGGCCACTACACTCCAGCCTGGGCAATATTGCAAGACCCTGTCTCTAAAGATAAATATAGAGAAAAAAATAGAGGCTAACTATGTTGATGCCTGCTGTGGGGCATCCCATCCTCATTGCCATTCACGGGCAATGAGGCATGCCCATTACTGTGGCACCCCATTACTCTGCAAATAAAACCAGCCGGGACCACGGATTGAAGGTACAAATGCCTGAAAGAGGTGGGCGTCCCATAGATGCAGCCCCGAGCAACCTCTGCCGTGGCCTTCTATTGAAGCATTATACAATAGGTGTGGGGGCCCATGTACTGGAGCTACGTGCTTAATGATCACTACGAGCTGTTTCCCCACAGGCTCGACTCCCACTCTGCTGCCACGAATGTCCAAAGTAGAACACCTGCTTGATAACAAGCCACTGATCTTAACTCATTAATGCATGCAGCTGTTTAGGGGCTTGTCTCAGGCAGCAAAACATCTCCATGCTGACTGGGAAACTGTCCTGCTCCCAGCACCTTCCTCAAGAACTAGTGGCTGCTCCCACAGCCTGGTGCTCGGTCTCCTACATAACTAACTTGCTTAAGATCATGTAGTCATTAAGTACACGATTCAGAATCCAAACACAGACATTCCAACTTTAGCGTCATCACTCTGATCCCCTATCCCAGGTATCTATGCCAGGTATCAGGAAACATTTTCTGCAAAGGGCCAACTAGTGAATATCTTACGCTCTGTGAACCATATGGCCTCTGTTGCCACTACTCAGTATCGCAAGCAGCCGAAGACAATATGTAAACAAACGAGCGTGGCTGTGTTTAAAACTTTATTTAGCAAAACTGGCAATGGGCTGGATTTGGCCTGTGGGCTGTAGTTTGCAAATGCCTACTCTATACCATACTGCCACTGACAATTTGGGAGAGGTAATAATAACTTACAGTGTATTATACAATTTTTGATTTCTCACACTCATTTTTCTCTTGTGAATACCCAGTAATGTAGGTAGAACAGGAGTGAGGATTCTTAAAACCAAGTGCAAATGAGAAGCCAAGGGTCACAGAGCTGGGGAAGGGTGGAGGCAGGTCTGAGTTCACGTCTTCTTTTTCATGTCTGTGGTTCTTTCCGGGAGACTCCGGATATTCACAATATAGAAAGGGGGAGGGAAAGGAACCCTGATAGGGCCAGTCAGTTGTTGGGGGGGGGGGGTCCCAATTTGACAGAAGGCCTCTAGTTATGGACTTTTATATAAGACCCATGGGGCGGAGAAGGTTTGGGGTAGGAGGTGGGGGTTCACTGAAGAGCCCTGGTGGGAAGGACATCTACCGAGCTATGCCTGCCATGCGGCCTTTGAGAACTAGCATGTGAACTCGACAAAGCAGAACAAATAAAACCAGAGACACGAGCCAAAGGGAAAGGCTGTGGGAAAGAGCTTTGGAGATTTCCCTCCTCCGGACTCAGTCACCCAGACCCCACAATCACAGAGCAACTCACACTGCAGGTACACCACGTAAATAATTTATTACCTGAAGCCAGATTCTCTCTTTGGCTATCTTAATTCCTCCTCCCTGGGTGAGTGGGTGAAAAAAAAATTTGTTTCTTATTTGCTCTTCTTTCCCTATTAAAATCTTACATGCAAATGGGTTTTCCTAAGCCAAGCAGCAAGCTTACAGCACAGCCATAAACTTGGTCAGCACCTGTGACTCAAGGCAAAGGTTTACGGAAATCTACAGATGACAGCCAAGGGGGCCCTAAATCACTGAAGTTCATCTTCCAGCTAGGGCATGGGTTCTCAACCTGTGGGTGGCAACCCCTTCGGGGGGTTGAACGACCCTTTCGCCTTTCACAGGAGTTACCTAAGACCATTGGAAAACACATATTTCTGATGGTCTTAGGAACCGAGACAGCACTCCTCATGTGTGGGGTCACTACAACATGAGGAACTATATGAAAGGGTCGTGGCACTAGGAAGGCTGAGAACCACTGAGCTAGGATGTTTCCATCAAGGAGCTGAGAGGACAAACCCGAAGGATAAGGGAAAGCTAGAGAATACATGACATTCTAGGGCCAAACGACACCACCAGGAACCAAATCCCACTTGGTCTATATCTGAACTCACTCCTGACCCCTGCCTTCCACTGATTTCCAGAGCTGTGAGCAACTAATCAAGTTGAAGAGTGGACACAGGAAAAGCTGAATCATTTTTCTTTCTGCTTTTGTGATCTGTGGTCTCAGAAAAGCATGCCAAGAAAAATCACATCTGAAACAAATGCTTGGCCAATAGCCTTGCTAGGAACATGCGCTGGTCTTCCCCTTCTGATAGGAGTGTGAGATCAATCAAAAGGCCCACAAGAGCACTTTAAACTCTAAGGTTGCAAGCTCTGACCCGGCTCATCTCTCCTCCCAAGTCCGCTCCCTGCCCAAGCCCCCGCTGCCTGCTGGTCTTTTGCTCGCCTTTCAGGAGAGTTCCAGCTTTCTTGCCTTTGCTTTTACACAGCTGTTCTCTCCTAGAAAGCCTTTCTTTAAGTGGCTTGACCCCTTCTCACTCTTCAGACTTCAGCTTTAAATGTTCTCTCTTCAGAGAGGCCATCTCTAAAATATATATCTTTTATTCTCTACTGCACTACCTCATTTCGATCATAGCTTATCATCACCTTTCATTATTTTGTTTCATTTTCAGTTTATTTGTTTAATTTCATTGTCCCCATTAGGGCAAGAATCACGTTCACTTTACCACTATAGTCCTGGTGCCCAGAGCCCACAGAGGCACAAACGCCTGTCTGCGGAATGGAGCAAGTGAGTGAGTAAGCAAGCAAGCCGCAGGGTCTCTGATGACCCTAGGCAAGTCATTTTCCCTTTTGGGAGTTCCTGTCCTCATTTGTAAGAGAAGTGAGATTCAATTAGCTCTAGCACTCTACCACTTCTCTAACTGTACACGTTTTCTCGCTTTCCATAGTACCCAGGGAGCCTGAGGTGTGAAAGCAGAGAGCATGGGCTGCCCAGCTCAGGGACTGGAGCTGAGGTCTCCCGCTGAACAATTTCCACTGACTGAGACTCTTTAGCAAAAGCTCAGCTGCCTTCTCTGCCAAGATCCCACCCGGTGTTTAGCTCCCTTTGTGCCACCATTTGAATCACTTTTCAAAGTTTTCCAAAACATAGCAGGAAGCAGCTCCTCCTAAGTAACAGAATTCTGGAAGATATTCTGAGATTAAAAACATTTCTCACTACCCCAGAGTGTTCTTTTCGTGTGTCCCTGCTAAAATTATGAGTTCTAGGAGTGTGTGTGTGTATGTGTGTGTTAGGGAGGGATGAGATTCAAATTAATTCTGGGGAAAACAGCAAGCAGGAAAGAAGGGAATATAAGGGACGGGCACATGTACAATATGGAATTGGCAAGAGCATTTGAAGAAAGCATAAAAATGAAAGCAAGGTACTAGTTTTCCTGCTTTTGTGTAACTCACCCACAGAGAACTCTAACTCACCTCTCCGTCCTCATTCCTAGCAGTCCTGCAAACACTCGAGCCTCAACCACATTATCGCAGGCAGTCAACCATTTCCTTCCAGCTCTCCTCAAAAATGCCCCTCTATACCTAGAAAACTTCTACACATCCCTCAAGACCCCAGCCAGAGGTTGAGTCCAGTGGGAAGCTTTCCAATACTTCCAGAAAAAATTCATTAATTCCTGTTTCTAAGGTTCTAATGCAGTTTTTCTTTTAACAATTATGTTGATAGTCTATAATTCAGCATTTACATGGTTGGAGTGTGATGGTATAATCATAGCTCACTGATTCATCAGCCTCGAATTCCTGGGTTAAGCAATTCTCCTGTCTCAGCAGCCTGAACAGCTAGGGCTACAGGTGTGTACTACCACACCTGGTTAATTTTTTTTTTTAATTTTTTGTAGAGACGATGTCTTCCTGTGTTACTCAGGCTGGTCTTGAACCCCTGGCCCAAGCAATCCTTCTACCTCCAGTCTCCCAATGTGCCGGGATTTCAGGTGTAAGCCACCATGCTTGACACAAGACTATTAGCAAAACAAAACTGTGTCTAGTTTGTTTTTAATGTCATTGAGCCAAGCCATGCACCCCAACATAGTAGATGTTCACTAACTGTGGAATATGTGTTGATCTGCCCACCTGAGAAGTGAGGACCCTAATGCCTTCCTTACTGTTATGAAGATCCAATGAGAGAATGAGATTATCAGAGTCTGAGGTTCACTATCAAGGTGGTATACATGCCAACCATCATTTTGTTTAGACTGCATGACACAAATAGTGGGTGGGTTTGACAGGACTTTCTTATCCCCCTTTTCCAGATGAGTTTCCAAGGGTTAAGTGACTTGCTCTGAGTGGCACAGTCAATACATATCAAACTGAAAAAAAGGAAATGTAGTTGCCTGGCTTCTCACAGGGTCCCCCCCCCCCAAATCAGATCACACACGCCTTTTAAAAATTAGCTGTAGGTTTGATTATGCTGGTTGATTGGCTAAAGGAAAGATGAACACTAGTCCTTCTAAAGATGTCACAACTCACCTGCTACTCCCACTTCTGCCTGCCCCCTCCCATAGTCCCTGGGCTCTGCCACTGTTCAGCTGTCCCTGCACTTCGTCACCGACCTTTATCACCTTATCCCTGCAGAGGTGACACTTTATGCTTGTTCACTTTCCCTTTGCTCACCCTCATGTATTCTTCACATAGCATCCAGAAGGTTCTTTGGAAAATGGAAATCAGATCCTATCATAACAGGGGCCCTCAAGGGCTCTTTTACTCTAGGCTCTGAGTAAAATCTCAGCTCCGCTGCCTGACCCCACAAAGTCTGCACAGTCTGAGCTCTGCTGAGCTGAACAAACGCATCATGTCCCTTTCCTGCATTGCTCTCCTTCCCCTCCCACACCCTGCTGGTCCCAGTGCTGTCCCCTCTGCCTCAGACTCTTCCCTCTGCCTGGCTGTCTCGCTCCATCTTTCAGCCGGACCCTGCACAGACGTCCTGCCGCTCTGTCACAGCATTGACTTTGCTTCCTTCACAGCACTTCACTCAGGTCATAATGAGCAGTTGAAGCCCTTGTCTCCCCTGCAAGAGGGATGGCAATTAGGCTATTTGGAAAAGCAGATTAATCGAGAGTTATAAGAAAAAAACATAGCACACTGAAGTACACTTGTATTTACCAATCTTTTGATGCGATGGGAACTTTAACACACACTTTGGGTTTTCCCCAATATTTTATAGTTGTCTCATTTATACCTAATATCACAACAATGTTAATGATTCATCTAAGAGCCTTTTGTAAGTATTTAGTTTCCATATAAGTAAAATGGCATTATTTTGCACTCATATTTCACCAGCTTACGTAATTTTTACTTTGCCCCAATACAATAAAAACACAGAAGTATAAGTTTCATAATAGAGTTGGTTCCTAGTTCAACATAAACAAAGTTGATGTGAGCAGAAATACACGGGCTGATCAGAGAGGAGGCTGCTGGCCAGGAGCTCTCAGTGCACGAGCCGCATCAGTGTGGGTCTTCCCGGAGAGCACAGAGAATGAGTGAAGAAATGGGTGAAGGAAGCTGATTATGAGAAACTCCATTGCATCCAGTTATTTGTCGGCTTGCTTAGTCTCTGTCCCATTTTTCCTTTGCATATCTCTCCTGCATAGCCTGTAAGTTTGCTGCTCTTTTTCAGCCTGTCCCCTCAGGGCTGAGCACAGTCTTTGGAATTGGGAGGGCAAGTAAACGAATACACAAGTGAGGGAACCATTTCCCTCCTTAAGTGATGAGCCTTTGCTTTCTCATCTATAAAAGAACAGGCACAGTCATTTCCAAACCCAAACTGTGTTATTTCTAAGTTCTGATTTTTTTCATAGGTTCTAAGCACAGGGCATCAGATCACTGATCTCCTTTGAATGTCCCCACACACGCCAAACAACAACCACATGGTCATAACACTACCCAAGTTTCACCTGAGGCCACCTCTTGGTTTTAGAGTGACCACCCTCCTCTTTACCCCCAATGTCTCCTCTAGGACAGATCAGAAAGTAAGGCCGGTTATGGGCCATGGTGCTACAGCTGTGAAATCTCTGCTGGATTCGTTTCTTTGGGGTGCTGTACAGGCCTGTGGTTGCACTGAGCATGATAAGGGGGTATCTATGCTGAAGATCTGTGGTGAAAAGCTTGGACTTGCCTTGTTTAAGGCATTGGGCCAAAAAAAAAAAATTACCCCCAAATTGCTTTAGGTTGACCTTACTGGTCCCCATATTGCAAAGATCTAAAAAAGCCAAGATTAGGTGAGGGCCTCAGGATTAAGAAGCTTTCATGGGTCCTCCAGTTCACAAAGCCCACAGAGTGGTTTGGAGCATCAGCCACAACTAATCCACATTGAGCTTCCCCTCCTTTAATATATATTTTTGCATATCTCTTTTGCATATCTAAGAAAGGAAAGAGGGCCATTGAGGATTTGGGGAACCTGGTCACCCCATAGCTATGGGAACAGATGATGGTCGTCGTCATCGTTATTTCTAACATGACTAATAGTTGCTTGTATATATCGAGCCCTTTAATACAAGAAACTAGACTACACATTTCCCATTCATCAATCCTTTCAACTCTAACATCCCTGGAAGGTACACAGTATTATCATTGCCATTTTATAAAAGAGCATCAGTAGGTGGGGGTCAC
The DNA here is from genome assembly GCA_963574575.1 of Galagoides demidoff. Taxonomy (NCBI): domain Eukaryota; kingdom Metazoa; phylum Chordata; class Mammalia; order Primates; family Galagidae; genus Galagoides; species Galagoides demidoff. Next base: position 28,071 of record CAUYQV010077685.1, read on the forward strand.
AGAACTGATAATCCAGAGCCAGAATCCAAATGCATTTGTGTCTGATTCCACAATGTGAGTCCTTATCACCACACTAAATTACCTTGCAACATGTCCAATGCCATACCATTCCCCAAATAATTACTGATTCAATGTATCATAGGTGGTATAGTGTGGGGAAAACAAAGATCAAGACCCCTATCTTTCAGAGGGGCATTCTAACGTGATGAGAGAGACAAACTCAGGAACCACTAGTAAAAACTTATGAGAGAAAATGAAATAAATTCTACAGCAGCAGCACAGCATGTTTTGTACATTTGGAGGAAAGGGCAATTCCTTCTCCAGAGAAGAACAGGGCAAGCTTTCAAGATGAGGGTCTTGAAGGACAAGCATTTTCTTTTCTTTTTTTTTTTTTTGAGACGAAGCCTCAAGCTGTCCCCCTGGGTAGAGTGCCATGGCATCATAGCTCATAGCAACCTCCAACTCCTGGGCTCAAGTGAGTCTCCTGCCTCCGCCTCCCAAGTAGCTGGGACCACAGGCACCTGCCACAACGCCCGGCCATTTTTTGGTTGCAGCCATCATTGTTGTTTGGTGGGCCCGGACTGGGGATTCGAACCCACCACCTTAGATGCACGTGGCTGGCGTCTTAGCTGGTTGAGCCACAGGCGCCGAGCCGACAAGCATTTTCTTTGAGACAGAGTCTCACTCTGTTGCCCTGGGTAGAGTGCTGTAGTGTCATAGCTCATAGCAACCTCAAACTCTTGGGCTCAAGAGATCTTCTTGCCTCAGCCTCCTGAGTATCTGGAACTACAGGCACTTGCCACAATGCCTACCCATCCTTGCTATTTTCAATAGACATGGGATTTAAGTCTTGCTCAGGCTGGTCTCAAACTCCTGAGGTCAAACAAGGCTACCCAGAGTGTTAGGACTATAGATGTGAGGCACCACACCTGGCCAAGAAACATGTTTTTAAGATCCAAGGCAGATATGTCCAACACCTGGTGTTTGCACATGAGCGTGCTGGTGTGCACACATGCATGTGTGAACACACACACACACCCCTACTTTGTCTTCCCTTTATCCACACCAGCCTTCACTACTATATCCTACCATTCTCTCCTGAGGAATCCAGGCGCAATTTCAGAATCCTCAGTCTAGTCACCACCAAACAGCTGGAGTTGTCATGTGAGATTGAAAGTATTTATATCCTTGGTCTCAGAGGAGCAGAGGGAAATCTTTAAAGTCTCCTAATTTTTGCCAACTCTGTACAAATTTGGTCATCATAGATGTTTCCTATTGGCCTTCTTCTCACCTTTTTCAATTCTGAGACAGTTTAAAGTGTTTCCAATCTTCTCACTTCACTAGCTGTCAACTGGGTGCCAAGCTGTGAGGGCCCCAAGTCAGCACGCAGGACTGTAGAAGCATCTCAAACTTGCCTTTTGGAGGCGGGAATTGCATGTAACACAGGCACCTCTAGGCAGGCCTTTGGTCTCCAGGTTTAGCCAAAGCAGGGAGGAAGAGGGAGGGAGGGGAAGTGGAGGGAAGGAAATGCGGCTTTGACCTCATTATAACCCAACTCTGCAAGGCAGAAAGGTCAGGAGAAGCCACCCAGTGTGCACCAGCCTGTGAGTCAGCGCATGTGGGGTCTGGGGCACAGGCCCACCCCTGCCTGTCTCTCTGCATAAACTTGACAAGTTCCTTCCTGTCTCTGGGCCTTGTTGTCCTCACTGGTAAAACAAAAGACTTGGCTGCACTTGTTGGCAGTTGCAGCATTCTATGGTGAGTCTCAGCAGCATAGTGATAACTAAGAGAGAAACAAAACTTCTCCGTGGACAAGGCAGGATTCTAACCCAGCGGCTGACTGTGGCGATGGCTCTTCTGCACTCACTACTGGGTCTAAGGACACCACAAAAAGCCAAGATTACATGAGGACCTTGGGTGGAGAAGCAACTCTCCAATGTAGACCTTTATAGCTGGCAGGGAAATGAGAAAAAGAAACTGATAATTTGGTCTATTGGCCTATTATATGGACAAGAAAGACATCAAAATGAACAAAAACAAAAAAGTAAACAATGATCTGAGAGCATGCAAGGATGCTCACTATACCAAGACGTGGGAGGGGGCAAATGCAAGTTGAATTCAGTAGATGTTTTAGGTTGTCTAATATCCAACGGTAACTGTTAACCTCAGATGTTACTCAAGACTGAGATAATGTTCACTGCAATAATAATAATACAGACAGTAAAAGCTATCATGTATTGAGTATGAACTCAACACTTGCATTACTGAACTTATGCATTAATGTGTTTATTCCCCATAACAATCACATAAAGAAAGTATAAGGATTTCTATTTTACAGATGAAAATACCAAAGTTCAAGGCCACACAGATATGGCAGATCTGGGCATCGGAACCAGCCATGCTGCCTTCAGAAAACCCAACACAGGCAGATGAACTCCCCTCTTTACACTAACTCGCCTGAGATGAGCAGAATATCATCACCGCTCTGTCCACTCATTCCCATCCTTCAGTTGGCATACCACTCTTCCCTGAGAGCCGCAGTGGGAGTTAATCCATCCCCCTCGGAGCTCCCATAGCTCTTGGCTTGCTCTTCCATAAGTGCACTTAGAGTCATTCGTGTTCGGTCCTTCCTCCTCCCTCTACACCCAAGTTGTTTCAACTCTCATATGGCACTTGGCATCTTGCATAAATTCTAACCATGCCTGGTTTGCCTCCCTCCTCCTTGTTAGCCTTCCCCTAAGGGGCAGGATCTGAAACTGGGTCTTCGGAACCTTTCTCTGCTCCTGGCACTCAAAGCTTTGGGTGACAGAGGCTTTGTGAGCGAGGCTGAGACATGCAGCAGTTGTGTTTGCTCTGTCTGATCTATAGTCAGTGACACCCCTCTGGTGTTCTTTTCCTCATGGAGTCACTGAACAATGCCAGGCAGGGCTCAGGACTTTTGTGTGGACTATTTCTCATATTGCTGGGGAGGTGTGGGGGAATATTCAGCCCCCCTTTTCTGCCCCACTCTTCTCCCTATGGTCCTCTCTCCTTCAGTGAAGACCTATTTTTGCCTCATTGGAATTCACTTTAGGGAAACGACTGCTTGTCCCATTGTTTTCCTCTGGAGTTAGAGACATCCTTCTGACTGGGGAAGAAAGACTCTGATCCTTATGGGAAAAGTTAGTAGAGATTTGAAGTGAGGGAGTCTTTAGGGGCTGAAAGGCCACCTGGAACACTTGGATATACCTGCCTGTGTTCACTCCTGGTTGGACATTTGAGCAGCTCAGAGTTTGAGGTGGACAAGCTGGGTTGATCCCTCTCCTATGTCCCTGGGGCAAGTTAATTAGTTTTCTGAAACCTTTGCTTCCTTACCTGTCCTATGGAAATAGTAACATTACCCACCTAATGGGACTGCTCTGAGAATTAAACACATTTAAAATGTGTTCTTTGCATAGCTCCGGGCTCAATACACAAGTAACGATGGTGCCTGTTGCTGTAGGTGGCTGTGTTTGGTAAATAGTATCATCTGGCTATAAGAGAGATAAGAGCAACATGCTGGCGAAAATTTTAACTCTGCAGTGAGAAAGAAATGCGGAATTGCATGTAGCTTCTAGTTGGGTGTAGAGGGAGGAGGAAGGAGTTGGGTGTGTAAGAATTACTGTACTTGAGTTTTTGCTTAAAAATAGCACATGCGTTTTTAAGCTATCGAAATCAAAGCTGCTTTTGAGAGTGTCTTTATTAATTATGCTGATTTACAGAAACTAAGGAACAGAGAGGTAAAATGATATTTCTAGGGCCAGTCAGCTAAGATGGGGCTCAAACCCAGGTCGTGTGACCCCAGCTTATTTTACTTCCCACCCTCTCTTGAGCTACTGCCCTTTTCTTGAATTTACCCACACTATACCCCTGCAGCTTTTCCGGCAGGCCCTGTGGTCACTGGGCACCATCTGAAGACCCTGCATTTCCCCTTTCAATCAGACAGTGATAACAGATCTTGCTACCCAGGCACTGCTGAGATGAGGCTATTTCTTTACGCTGAGAAGTTTCCACTCTAGCCTAACTGTCCCTTAGCGTCACTCCTACATGAGTTAATTCGGCTGAAACTAATGTGCTAATGGATATATTAGTACTGGGGGCTAAGGGTTAGTCCTTCCTTTCAAATGCTGCCAGTGAGCTCAAATGCTGATGAGAACAGTGCTGGCATTTCCGAGTAAGCTTCAGTAGTACAAATCTCTGGGAGAAGATGCTAGAATTGTCCTTCTCCACACTGAGAGAACAGGCCAATGCCTTCATAGCTGGAAGGGATGAGATCGAGTAAGACTTTGAGTGGGAACCTGGAACTGTGGGGAGGAGACGCCGCCCCTGACCCTTGCTCATGGATGATCCCTGCCCTAAATGTGCTCAACACTCCCCCGCCTGTCAGTGTTTGCCCAGATTGCATACTTTACTACTTAAAATCTTACAGAGCTTTTTATTTAAAATCTATTTTTACACCTGCCATTTTGCTGAATTGTCCTAACTGCCCAATGGCCCAAGTATATTTCATTCCTATTATATAGATAAGAAACCAGAGGGTCTGAGGCAGGAAAGACTTACCCAGGGCTGCAAAACTCACTTCTGAGTCAGCCTTCCTTGCTCCAGTCACCTTCCTGTGGGAGCATCCGATAAAGCCTCCACACTGAGGGACTGGGTATGGGCACCAGGTCACTGAGCTTTGAATCCTCACACTTGCAACATGTTTGGGGTATGAGTCTAAGCCTGTTTCTTAGCCAGTCTTCCTCAGTTTCCTCATATAGAGAATGGGGATAATTGCAGAGTCTCAGTCTTAACAGACTGAGAGTAAATGAGTTATACTATGTGCCAAGTGCTCAAAACATTGGCTGGCACATAATACTTGCTCAGTAAATGTTGCTATAGAAACTTCACTGTGTCCTGCTTGGATTTTCTCTCTTTTGAGGCTAATCTGAAATGCCATAGAGTCTTATTCTGACTTTTCATAAATAGATGCAATTTCTGCCTCTTTTAGACCCTATAATCAGTTGTACTTTGCTTGCAGCATCCAGCACATTCTGCTGTGCACTGGTGTGTCTGCAAACTTGTTTTTCTCAGCCCACTCTCCTTTTGCCTGTGAGTGCTGTGGTATCACCCAGAGAGAGAGCTCAGATAGAAGCATATCCCCTGCAGTGCCCCTGTGCTGTTTGATGCCAAAGAAGAATCAGTCAGTCAGTAAATATTGGTTGTACTGAACTCAATTGACCCCAGAATTCCAGTTCACACTAAATCCTAGAATGTTAGGGCTGGAAAGGCTCCTTAGAAATCAGTCATTCTACACTGATACTGGGATCTGGAAAGAACTTTATCCAAATTCATACCCTGTGTGAATGGCAGCAGACACAGAAAACAAGTCTCCTCACCCAAAGCACTGGGCTGTGTCTCCACCATGGAATGGAGGAGAAACTAGCACACATTCCAGAAGCAGAAAGAGCAGGATGGGAAGAATATAGCACACAGCTAAGCTTCAGCACACCAGTATTCCTCAAAGAATAGCCACGTACTAGGGACCTACGTCCAGAAGCCTATGTGGGCAGAAGGACAGCAATAAGGCAGCCTCTCTGGACTGTTTCTCTGGACCAGGAGCCTTGCACAGGAGATGCTACAAGTCCTGCTGCATTAAAAGTATTAAATGCAAACCACTGAAGGGTTTTCCTCCTCCTTCTATTCAATGTGGACTCTAAACTGGCATCCTCAAACCTTGGGCTCTAGAACATCTTCTTGGTGGGATCTGCACAGAGTAGATACTAGATGCACGTTTCCTGTTATAAGAGCCATTTCTTAAAGTTCTCCATGTGATTAACTGATCTGGCAGAGATGAGTAAAGGTGAGGTCTTCACAGGCCTGTGCACCAGAGCCTCTTCTGCACAGACTTGCTGCCATTTTCCCCCCTTGTTGAGGTTTCTGATAATCTTTGAGATGTTCAATGAATCAGAGCTAATTCTACACTGGTCAGCATGACTTGACCAGAGAAATGTTTCGATTCCTGGTACTGTCAAATCTTGTCTTCTGAAGTTAGATAAGTCTCAAGGTGATAAGCCCCTGCCCTGTGTCTGAGGTAAATGGCTCAGGTGAGGAGGACAAGGGAAAAGCCAGTCTCCCAGATGGCTGCAGATGGCAGGGTGTCCAATAGAGGAGCCTGACCAGCAGGCTGGGGGGCTACGGAGGCCTGCTTTGTCAAGGACCCCTCAGCCCAAAGCCAGCCTCTGAATGGGGCATGCTGGCTTGCTGGGTCATGGTTAGTGAGGGGTGATCATTGAATGTTCTTCCTGGGGACAAATGCCCACATAGCAAATGGTGCCAACCTCGGGACTTTCAGAGAGGTCACCTTTTCCTTTTCATCTCTGCACCCAATAAATGAGTCCTTCAAAAGCATTGTTAAATGTCTAGGACACAATGAGCTTATAATAACAGTTCAATGTGAAGGTGATTCAAGGAGAAGTGAAAGAGACTTTTTGCAAAGGAAATTCATCCTGAAGCCCTTTCTCAGCGCTGACAGACTTGATGGTACCCATTTGTATTCCTTTTGATTCTTGGGACCAGTTATTGCCACCGATATGATATCACCTCATTCATACGTTGCTTTAACACATGTACTCTGGAAACGATCATATTTAAGGAACCTTCAAAGAGCTCACCCACTATCGTACTGATGCCATAAACCATGCATGAAGCAAGCTGGCACTGACTCTTTGCCCTAAAGAACTGTCTTCTCAATCCATCTGATTGACGTCGCCTCCCAACTAGTTCACGGATCAGCCAATACATATGTTGAATGTGTAATTTTGGGTGGCATTTTAAATTTAAATTTCCCCTCTGTATGCCAGAGCTGACTTAATGCACATGGATCCTATGACTTCCAAACAATGCCATTTTCTCTCATCCACACCTTCTGTATTGATGGAATACAGGTAAACAATGAAAACAGAATTGGCCTACACATTTGGGATTTAGTAGATTAATAAGATCTATTGTTCTTTATTGTTTGCTTTTCACAAAGTTTAATCAGTGTCTCAAAAAAAAAAAAAGACTTTATTCCCTTTCTTACTGAAGGCTCCATTAGCCTATAATAACCTGAGCTGTCACTTGCCACCTCCTTCTAACATAAAGAAACCCCTGCTGATGCCACAAAACTCCAAGTTCCTTGAAGTCAAGGAGCATCTTACATGAATAAGAAATGGCTCTGCAGACCTCTCCCTCCTGTGCTGAGCTCTGCAATGCAGGGTCAGCAAATGCATGACACATATCCTCCTCTCTTCTGCGCCCAAGGTAGACATCACTAATTGATTGCAGCATTCTTTCCAGTTAAATCCAGCCAAAGCCTCCGAGTCCTCATCATCAGCACTCTTGGGAGCCACTGCCAATTTATCAGAATTGACAGACTTGATAAGACCTATTTTTTGCCCTACACTTGATGGTTAAAAGCTAAGGCTTTGGAATTAGACCAACCTGAATGCAAATCCTCACCTTACCACTCACTTGCTGTGTGATGTAAGGTTATCTAAGCACCTGTAATCTTGGTTTCCCCATTCTAAAGTTACCTCTCATTCTTCAGAGGTCTAAATTTAGACATTTCTTCCTCTGGAAACTTCTATTTACATAAGACCGAACGTAGATGCTTCATCTTGTCTCTGAAAATACCCTGAACTTGAATGGTAATGGTTTCTTTTCTTCTAATTTCCCTCCATTGGAGAGTTAGTTCCAAAAGGGGTTTTCTCTATTCACTATTATATTTTCAGAGCCCAGCAAAGGACTTGGTATAGTAAATAATCTAAAAAAAAAAAAAAAGAAGAAGAAGAAGAAAGAAAGAACATGAACACATAAATATCACTTAAAACAGTGCTAGGGCTATGATAAATGTGCAATAAACTTTAGTTATTTTCATATTTATCACTATGTTTCATAATTTCTGCCTCAGCAGAGAAAGTCTGCTATGGAGCTAATTTTACATACGTATGGTTTAACTTGGGATTGCTATTGCTCTTAAGCTGCCAGTGGTGGCAAAGGTATATATATGTACTCTCTGCATCCAGAGAGAGCTATATTCCTTGAGACACAGTCACATTTCTCTTTCTCAGCCCTGTAAACCTAACACCAGGGCTTATATGGAAGAGGCCTATTGCATGATGCTTGGGGCCACACTCACTACCTTTGCTAACATTGGTGCTCACCAGCTCAACCTTTGCTAATACCAGACCTATATGAAGAACTCTGTTGGGTTACTGGGGCCCTCTCAGCCTCTTTTAAGTACCTATGGCCAAAGTCGGTGTCTCCCGGCAGTGATTCTCAAACTTGAGTGTGCTGGGCATCGCATCAGAATTATCTTGAGAGTTTGCTAAAACACACTTACGGAGTCCTACCCCCAGAGTTTCTCATTCAGTAGGTCTGGATACAGCTTGAGAATTTGCACTTCTAGCCTGTTCCCATATGATGTTCATGCTGCTTGTTCCGGACCATTCTTGGAGAACCACTGACAATAAGAGAAACATGCTACTGAGAGAAGAAACCACATGTTGTAGCTGGCGGGTCCCAGACTGGTGACGATCTACATATGAACCCCGTAAGGTGTATGCAGAGCCAGTTCTCATTAAAGTCACAGAAATTTATGCATAAGTATCAGCTGTAGGACCTTGCTGAAGAAATGACAACTTAAGGCTTCTAAATTGTGCTGATAGAGGTTGCAATTTTTCCTCTTTCTCAGTTGACAACTAGTGAAATGACTTGATACTTTAATATCTCACAGTTAATATCATACTTTTGCAGGGTACTTTATTTTTTACCAGAGTGCTTTCATCCATATTATCACATTTGCTTCTTTTAATAACTACTTTAGGAAAGGCAGGCAAGAATTAGCACTCTCTTTGAGTGACGAAGCAATGAGAGCCCAGATAGGGACCCAGACACAGAGGGCAGATTCTCAGCAGAGTAAACCAAAGCCCAGGATCTTCGATTCTTTGCCAGGTTTCTTTCCATGATATCATGTGGTCTCTGATACAAATGTCAGTTCTGATCTGAGCCCTCCATGGACTAAGCCTTAATTTTCTTCAGATACTTACAGATGCTTTGAGGAAGAACATAAGAGGACCCACAAATCACTTAATGACCTCCTAAGATGCTATTGGTCTCGAGGAATTTGGGGACATATATTCTACTGTGCACCTCAAGATAGCTTTAGATTCTTTTCCAAAACAATGCCAATGTGCAAGGATATAACACAATTTCCATAGGTTTCGGCTTGCACGTACACAGAACCCTGAGAGTCCACTCACATTGAGTGGACTGTAGGGGGCACCGATCCCTACAATCCCCAATGGATTAATTGTGGCCCTGTGAAGACCATCCAGAAAGCATGGAAGAAAAACTGTTTCTCACTGTTGTGGTTGGTTGGTTGGTTTTTGTGATTTTTAACAGATGAACAAACCAAGATTCAAAAACTTAAGTGGTTTACTTTAAGTACCACGGCCAATACAGGCAGAGCCAGGGTGGAGACAAGAGCTGGAAGGCCGTGGTGTCCCAGAGGAGAGGTGGCACTGGAGTTGGGGCACTTTCAGTCCTGGCTTGTAAGACCTTATTAAACCCCCACAGAGTCAGTACTCGGAAAATCCAAATGAAGTATAAAAGCTCTAATCTGATATAAGGTGCTGGAAGTCCAAGGATGAAATGAAAGAAACCAGTCAAGTGCTAACACACCTGGGCCAGCTGCTAAACAGGAATTCCTTGGCTCCTGCGCCATTTTCTAGGCTCAGCTTCACATGTATCAAGTGGACCAAGTTCCTGAGACTCCCTCACCACTTGTAGGGGACCAGAGGCAGTCTGCATTCAGGTCTTACAGATCTTAGACATGTGCAGATGGTGTCACTGCTTATGCACTCAGGTCATCTGATGTTGCCCTAAGGGCTTGCTCCAGTGTCTAAAGTAGAATCTCAGAGACATTTGTCCTCTCTCTGAGCATGGGTGAAGAAACAGAGAACAAAATGAAAAGGAAGGAAGAAGGCCCTCACCAGAAGGAAGAAAGCCCACATGAGAGAAGGGTCTAGTTCTCTCTGTTTTCCAGGGCCTATTTCAGCATGTGCAGGATTTGTTCACCATATTTTCCCCCAATCAACCTTATATTTTGAGAGGTCAGAAGGTCCGAACAGGTGTGCCTTCTCCCATTCTTAATTTCCTCCTTTTTCCCCAAAGAAGTTTGTTGAACAATGGGATAGAGATTCACACAAGTATCCTTTTTTCCGTTTTAACTAAATGGCTAGTCCCTGTTGCCATTGCTTTTGTAAGTTTCCCTTTTGCTCACTGTCAGCCACACCGTTCCTATTAACAGACAGCAGTTTATCTGTCTCCCCATTGCCGTGACCCACATCACTGCAACTGATTTCTCCTCTCTCTCAGTAGACACATAGCCCACCTGCTTCCCTTCTTGAAGTCCATGACAGAAGTCTTTCCCCACAGAAAATGCCCGAGGCCAGTCTTTCAAAACAAGTAAGATCTTTAGACTCTTCAACTCTAAATGACTGACTTGATAAAATGAAATATCCAAAATGTTCCAAGGATGAGTTTGGGGGTTTCAGGTCTAAACCTCCCCTTTTGACAAATGACTCATAGCTGACATGGCCCCATCACTGTGGAATCTTGGGGGGAAAATCATGCAAGTTCAATGAGACACTTCCTTTCATTAAGTGAGTCCACAGAAAAGATGGAAAATAGTTTAAACCAAACTGCCTTTCAGACCACAGCCCTATCAAGCTTTGAAGACCTGTCCCTGACCTAAGTGAGATCATGGCTATGTCTTATCTAAGTCTGCACAGACAGACAGTTATGTGAATTTTATGAGGTCATTATTCTGAAATGCCTCTATTATTAGCATTGTCAGGAAATGGGATCTTTGAGAAAGTAGTACTAAACAAATTTCTCTTGTTAAATGGCCAAGGAATTTTAAACATTTTGAAGAGAAAAACCTCCTAATAGCCTTTCTACATGCCCCTGCTTTTATAAAAAGAGCTTAATCTTCCCAACTCCCCCTTGGCCAATGGGGCCAGTGTCACCAATGATAAATACCTGCAGAGCTGGGCCCTTCATTTTATGCTCTTTTCTCTTCTCCTTGATTTCCTGGAATAAATCCTGGCTCACAGCAGGCATGGAATAATTGGTTGCTGGTTAATAATCATGAGCACTGGTGCACAGGATAACTCCCTTAGGGACTCCAGAGGTGGGAGGGTGTTTTGTTTGATTTTATTCATTTGGGTACCCAGGCTGCTTCATACTTGGTGAGCCTGAGGTCTCTTCTGGGCCCTCCCTCCTTGTCAACTGTCACTCCCCCTGGTCAGTAGCCTGTGCCCACTCCTTCAGTCTACACTCACCTACTGTTTTTCTTACCTGACATATCATTAACAGTTCAATGGCCAAACCTGCAACATCACTTAACTCAAATGTACACAGCTTCACGGTTACCACGCATGTGTCTGCAGGCTGCAAGGATGATGAAATCTTCTCATCTGTCTTAGAAAACTTTTTATTCTGCCTCTAGATATTCAAAGCTTTCTAAAATGTTAATGCTATTTAAAGTCTAAAAGCTGGCGAGATGGAGATGTGTATAAGATAAACAGAAAATTACCCCTACAGGTTGTAACATTCCTGACTAGAAAGTCTGAACCCTAGATTTGACAGAGGAACCCCTTCATCCTCTTCTAGCCCACCCGCTTCCACTCTTGCCAAACTGACAAAATTAAGCCAAATTTCAAACCCCACAGGTCATCTCTGGGAAGAAAACCAACACGTAAGAAATGACCAAACAATCCTATGTGAAGAAAAAATGGTACCATGGAGGGGAGACTCAAATAATAGACGTGAAGAAGGATCAGAAGTTTTAGTTGGCTGTGGAGACCCACTGCAGGCATGAGATGGGACGAACGGCGATTCCCAAGTCTGCATTAGCTGGTTACTCCCACAGACCCTTGCACTGGGAGTATGTGGCTACATGAAGACTGGTGGCCGGGAGAGCAACCAGGGAGCCTGAACACCAGCATGTCTCTTCTCCCTTGTACCAGCCAAAGGACCCAAAGCCCACCTTCTCTCAATTCTCCTCAGGCCTCGGGCCAGGCAACCTTAAGAAAGGACTGGATGGCTGGAAGCAGAGCTGAAAGTTTTGGCATGTTTGCAGATAAACAAGACAACTGATGATACACCATTCTTCTTCACCAGGAAGAATTAAGAGCCAGCAGCCCACATTCCCAGGGGACCAAATGGCTGATTCACCTACAGGTAAGAAGAATATGCAGGCTTGAAAAAACTGAGTAGTGTTGCCTGTATTTTTCCCTCTGTGCCCACCCAACTCTCTAATACTGCAAAGTTTTACAGTCCTAACAAGCCTCGCCCATATCTCAAAATTAACAGGATGAATATACATGGTATAGTTGATTCCAGGGTCAAAGAGACATAGGTTCAAATCCTAGCTCTTACCAGCTCCTAGTTCTGTGTCCTTGGGAAGGGAATTGGCATCTTTCAAACTCGGTTTCTACATCCACCTGGAGATGGAGATCAGTGCAGTGTCACAAGTATGAAAATGACCTAATAATGTGTAAAAGGACACAGCACAGCACCCGGACAAAGCAATTCCCTAATGATGGTGGCTTTTATTAGTAGTGTCTACTTAGGTTATGAGCTCCCCACGAAAAGGAAGCTGACATTTTAATGTGTGTGCTTCATTGTGCCTTGATCTGCAGAGACATAATGACGGGTATTCAGTAAGTACCTGCGGATGGATTTGGTGATGTGCGTTTCCCATTAAGAAGCAGGTATTTACTGAGGACTCACTCCGTGCTAAGCACGTTCTGCAGGCTGTCGGGCAGGTGAACACCGCACACTCCTGGAGTTTTCATCCCAGAATTCTGACTAGGAGTTTTATAGAACTGGTGGTTGCTGACACTTTAAAATCAGGTATAGAAAATGTCTTCCAGAGCATAAGAATTATGTTGAATTATTAGTGATAATAACTGTAAATCCATTCGATGTTTCTAGAGAATCTGACTCTTTATCTCAAGGCCTCTCCAGCTGACTCCGTATTTTTTCCACCTGCCACCAGATCCTGCCTGAATCTAAAATGATGATTCCCACTCGCTCCATGATCTATATCGCAAGGTCCCTCCCGTAGTTCTTAGCAGCAGCAGCAGACCCCCTTGTTAATCTTCTTCTCTTTCTGTCTAGTGGTAACTGAGACTACCTGTTAGTATAGAAAAAGGAATTGATTATCAATCAAACAATTTAGTCTTTAATTGCAGTTTTGCTACTAATCAATTAAGGTATATCTTTCATTTATTCTCTCAATGAATATTAATGGCATGCTTCACAGAGGAACTACACAGCCCATTTGGGGGCTCAGGCTTTACAGTCAGTGCTGTAGCGGAAATACGTGCAGCTCTGCCACTTTCCAGTCATATAATCTGGGGCAAGTGAGACTGGACCACTTAGTTTGCTTATCTGCAAAATGGGGAGAATAATCATACCCACTTCACAGACAGTTATTATAAGTGTTGTTATAATAAACTCATTTGAGTTTATTATACATATAAAAATCACGGAACAGTATACCTGGAGCTAGCAAATTCTCAATAACTATAAAGACACTATTAATTTATAATTAATAACTATTGTTACCAACAGACACCAGGCACTGCATGTGGCACTGAGGAAACAATGGGGGGAAAGAGAGACATGGTCTTTGTCCTTACAGAGCTTGTTTTTAATACATGAAGATACATTAAACAACAAAATACTCAAATAAATACAAAATTACAAATCCTGATGAGTGTGGGGAAGGAAAGGAGAGGATGGTAGGATGTGTGGTCTAAGAAGTGTCATTTGATTTGAGACCTAAAGAATAAACAGGGGGTGGTGCCTGTGGGTCAAAGGAGTAGGGAGCCAGCCCCATATACTGGAGGTGGCGGCAGGTTCAAACCCAGCCTTGGCTAAAAACTGCAAAAAAAAAAAGAACAAATAGGAAGTCAAGTGGTAAGGAAAGTGTGTGTGTCTATGTGTAAAGAACTGTCCTAATGGTAAGAAAAGCATGTGCAAAGGCCCTGAGGCAGGGATTGAGGCTGCAGTAAGAAGGCTGTGGTGGGAGGAGACTGGTGCAGTGGGCAGGGCTCAGGCCATACAGGGCTGAGTAGGAGACACGGAACTTGAATGTTGGCCTGAGGACCTAAGAAAGCCATTTGTGACAGATGTCCTCATTTCTACTCCATTGATTTTCTACAACGAATATGAAAGGATTGTATAAAAACCTCCCTTAAGCCACTTAATGCCAACAATTCTATGATGATATTCATAGATGAGATTCTATGATGACTAACAAAAGAAAAATGTTTAATTAAAAAAAAAAAGTTACCCAAGCTAACGTTAACTCAAAGCTACGGCATAGTCATAAATAAAATATTCCGTATTAAAAAAACAAGATGTTTCTAGGAAAAGTAGAAAGAAAAGAAAGAAGGAAAGGGAGGGAGGGAAAGAAGGAGGGAGCAGGGAGGTAAGGGAAAAGGAAAGGAGGGGCTGATTAAAACTGTCGTGGAGGCATGAAATCTAGAAATGAAATGTTGACTATTCAACTCAAATACAGACCCAGCAACTCTTACTCTATGTGTATGTAGGTGTGTTTGACTCTGTATAACACACCTGATTTGGCAGGAACCCAAACCTGGGGAGCCTTTCCATGGAAGACAAATAAGACTAATGGGCTGGACATGGTGGAGAGGCAAAAAACTGCTGTGTCAATCATTTTGGTTCAGTGCATGATTGCTGGCTACAAAGATGCATCTGGAACAGCTCCTGCCTGAAAGTTGTGCTGAGGAGCTGAAATGCTTGTGCAGGCACGGTTCAGCATCTCCTTTCAGGAGCTGTGCAGTGGAAATCAAACAGAATTGCATTAGGAGGGGAGCAACTCAGAAAGTACTTTCTGGAACAGCAAATTTTTATTGGGGGAGGAAAAGAAAAAAGGAGTTTAGTCCAAAAAGGACTGACTCCAAGAATGCTAATTTGTTCCAGCCTTCCGGAGCCCAGAGGAACCTGAGCACTCCTCGCCTTGATGTTCAGATGCAGCCGTCAAAAGAAACACACACGGCAGAGAAAATCAAAAATAAGTAAGCTTTCTTGGGCCCAGATTTCTCTTTTCCAGCTAGAGGAGCTAAGGTTAAGGATTTATGGAGGGGAAGCACACACGGGTCCTACCCTGCTAACAGTTTACAATGCTAATACTGCCTCTGGCTCTCAGAACTTGCTGTTGAGTTGGGCATGTGTGTCTGGGTCTCCTCTGAAGCTTGGGGCAAGTGCTGGGAAAAATACTGACCTGAGGTTCTTTAGTGCAATGAGAAGCAAATGTTTTATGAGAAGTTCTTTTCCAGTGAGAAAGTACCTACTAGCAATACGTGTTACTCTCTTACCTACGTTCCTACTTGCCAGCAGTTCAATCAGCGTGTGTCTGATTTGAGTCAGTAACAGCAGTTGCTACTTACTGGACCTTTATAATATGCGTTAGGCACTTATACATTATTTCACTGAATCTTCACAATTCATTACCAGATAGATCCTAAAATATCCACTTTATTTTTGTGGAAACAGGGGCTCAGAGAGGTTAAGCAACTTGCACAGAGGCATACCTTGCTGGGATTTCCCTTGCAGATCTGATTCCCAAACCTATGTTCCCTTTGAAGCCATATTTTCTTATCTGTAAAATGGGGTTTGTTCATAATATCATTTTCGAAGTGTCATATTCCCAAAGCTCCCTCAGGAAGACTGCGGATGCAGTGAGTTCATTAGTATTTCTGTCTTGTGTGCTTTTCCCACCATGGGGCACTCTCTCCCCATCCATTCTCAGCACTCTTAAAGATTTTCTCCTATCAGAACCTATTCTGAGATATTTATCTCCACGTCTTAGGCACAAATGGCAGGAAATAGGACTCAATATCTAGCAATAATTCCTTACTTTTCTGCAGCCGGTGGCCAAGGGATAACAATCTCCAATCCTCAGGTCCTCCTAATAACACCAACAGGCAGACAAGGCAAGCAAATCCCCCAATGTGCTGATGAGAAACTGAGGCTCAGGTAGGGAGAATGACTTGACCAAGGTCACACAATGAGTTACAAGCAAAGTCATAACTACAAACCCACATCTATTAAGCCCTGGCCTGGCCCATTTTCCAACAGAATATGCTGCTTCCCAGTCTTGAGGAGATGCAAGTTCAGAGGTCAAGCAGGAATCACAAATGAACAAATGGGAGAGAGGACATCTTTTCCCTACCAGTGTTCACTCAGCTTTAGACAAACTTTGTCAAGTGAAGAGTAGGTTCAGATCTTTCTACCTTTTTTGTTTTAGAAGGAGAATCGGGACTTTTGTGTATGATCCCATAATTTTTTAAAGGCTGCCTCATACTTTAATTTTAAATGTCTTTGAGAGCCCACTATTCTGTATCTGCAAGCTGGAGTCACCACTGGGACACTAGTTTTCTACCTCTGTTTCAATGAAGGAGTGATGGAGAGCTGGGTTATGGTCACAATATCTAGCTGAAAGCCCTGTCAGCCGCAGGAATGTCAGCATCCTGGAGAATCCAGATCCCAACCAATCAAATCACAGAGAAGAGTGACAACTCTCAGTCCTACTGAACGGAGTGTCAGCCCCAAATCTCAGGGGCTAAGAAGATTATACCAGTGGGGTGCTAGTAAACCCCATTCTCCAGGAGGGAAAAACCTAGCACTTGCCAATTTCCATGGTGGTAAATATGTCTGCCATAGCTGCTGACTACTGATGGTTTAACTACAAATTTGAAAAATTCATGAATGTTTAACAGTGGGTTCCAGATCTTTAATAACAGCACCAGGTTACCAGAGTTCATTCATTCCAAATTGGTTGCCTATAATAGGCATCAGAAAGCTTTTTAAATGCAGCTTCCTAGGCCCTGCTCCAGACCCATTAAATCAGGATCTCTGTGAGTGAATCCTAAGAATATGTGCTTTCAAAAACTGTTTTGAGATGAGCAATGAGATTTGTAAATCCACAATGTAATCCCATTTCCAACTAAGAAAGTTAGCCTGTTTAGAACTTCAAATGAAATTGTGAAGAACCAAGACAAGAAGCTCAGGATTTTGAGAGACACAAGATAAACATACTAAGCATTATTATGTAATTACAATAATCAAACAAAATGAATTACAAATAGCATTTTTTTATTTGAATTCTATGTTCCAGTCACTGTTCTAGATACTTTACACACATTACTTTTTAAACTCCTCACAACAACCCTTTGAAATAAATATCACCGTTATTTCCATTTTATAAATGAGGAAAATGCAACGCAGAGAAATTACAGAATTGGCTCAAAGTCACAGTGACGATAAATAATTGGATCAGTACTGGAATCAGGCAACCTGGTTCTGGAGGGCACACTTTCAAGCCCAATCAGGGAAAGCCCGGAAGGCAGTGATTATTTGGCATAGAGTAGCTCCACTCAGAAATTTTTCATTAAATTAGATCAGACACAGGG
Organism: Galagoides demidoff; assembly: GCA_963574575.1. Classification (NCBI taxonomy): domain Eukaryota; kingdom Metazoa; phylum Chordata; class Mammalia; order Primates; family Galagidae; genus Galagoides; species Galagoides demidoff. Next base: position 45,626 of record CAUYQV010077685.1, read on the forward strand.
TAGATTTTCATTCTTTCCAAAGACCTCACACTCTTGCCTTCTTCAGGGAACTGTTAAATTTTGTAGGGTTTTCTGCCATTCCAGCAACCTTCAACAAGGTCTATTCCTAACTCTCTAGTCCATGAGCATATAGATTTCCTGATCACTGGACGGGAGGTTTGAGCCTTTCACCTCATTTTCTGCGGTTTGGTTTTCACCCTACTTGGCATTAACACTCCGTATTCTGGCAGCTGCTCTGGAAGTGGACTCCACAGTCCCTGGGAGATATATACTGTCTGTCAGTCACTCTATCTTCAGTCCTCTATTCAACACAGTCCCGTCACACATTGCAACCGAGGCCAGAAATCTAGCTTTCTGCCTAGAACAATGTTCTAGGCATAAATGTTCTGTAGCACAGGGCAGTCTGACAGTCCATCTTCACAGGGAGCCCTGGGCCCATTAAACATTCCAGAATTTCCAGGCACATGGAAAGCAGAATGACACCGACCCATGAAACTTTTCATGGCTCTTCCCCAGCAAAGTTATCAAATAGCTGACCTTCATTTAGAAAGAATATCATGCCAGATTTAGAAGAAATAAACCTAAGAAGATCAATTAATACCTTATTAGGATATTACTCTTCTCCTTCATTTTAGAAAGGATTTAAGAAAAGAATCTCAGAGCCAAAGTGACTGGGCTCATGCAACTGAGAAGTTCAGCACTATATGAGAAGTCCTGCCTCAGAGGAAGAGCAAGACCACTGCCTCACTTCCACCCATCGTGAACACGTCTCACATGAGACTTCCTCATGTATCAATGATAAACTACATAATTTTGACTCAGACTCCCCATGAGGACAACTAGAAAAGCTGGAGAAAATATTTAAAACTCTGCTCGAAGATTCAGGAGAGCTAAAATGAGAGCCAGAAATTACAGGGCCAGGATCTAGGAATGGAGGAAGCCAGAGAGATAATAACCCTTGTGTTTGGAGCTACTTGTTCCCTGGGGCCATTTACCAATTCCAGAAGAAGTGTCCAAAAAACTAAGAGGAGGCACAGGTAAGAGATTACTAAAAATAAAAAGGACTAAACAGTAGTGGTGACAGTGGGGTAGGGGGTGGAAAGCAGTTAAACTCTGGTCACTTAGGTTGGGATCCAGAAGGGGTGCCCAGTAAGATTATGGATTGTGCTAGGCCTCAAATTATTTCTACAAAAATTATGGAGGTGTAATATCTAGAACACTGTAAAAAGTTACCAGTTACACTAGAAGATAAGACAACATAAACAAAAGTGAACAGAAAGTGGACAAAATAGAGATAGACACATATAGGTTGAAGAAATTAGAATAATCAGACACATCAGAAATAGATTTTATAATCGAATATGTGTATTGGCATCCAGGAGACAAAATCAAGGAGAAAGCTGAAAGTCATCAAAAAGGATCAAAGGAAATTCTAAAATTGAACAGTATAATGAATAATATCCACAACTTAGCGAATAGGTCTAATAGCAAGTTGAATGCAGCGAAAAAGAGAATTAGCAAATTTCAAGAGAGAACAGAAGAAAATAACAGGATTGAAATGCAGAAAGAGAAAATAATGCAACATGCAAAAAAGAATGTGGGAGAGATACAGTAAAAATCCTTAATATTTTTAGAAATGAAATTTCATTAGAAGAAAAGTAAGAGGACAGAGAAATGATGTCTGCAGAGTTAATGGCCAAAAGCTTTCCAAATCTCATAGAAGACATCAAGTCACAAATTAGAGAAGTGTAATATACTCAATGTATGTCAAATAAAAGGAAGTCACACATCACCTAAGCACAACGCGCCAAAATGGCTGAAAACCAAAGGCAAATTGTTAAAAGCACCTAGAGTGCGGGGGGGGGGGGGGGGGGTAACACAGCAGGCAGATTATGTCCGAAGATTAACAATAGGACTGACAGGGGCCTCATTACAATAAAGAGCTGTTTAGTATCTTCAAAGTAGTGACAGGAAATAACTGCAGGGTAGACTCTACACCCAAGAAAAATCTCTCACAAAAGAAAATGTAAAATAAAGCCATGCCATACAAATAAAAGAAAAAGCAGTTGTCAACAACAGACTTAAACTAATGGAAATACTATGCCATGCTGTTCACAACAAAGGAAGACCCTTCCAGATGGCCATACTGATCTGCTCAAAAAGCAAAAAAGTTAGAAATACACAGGGAAATATAAATAATGCTGACTTAATAAAACAGCAGTAGTGATACTATATTGTCGAGTTTGAAAATACAAAAATTATACAAAAATAATGGCATGTACATTTGCAGGCATATAAATAAAATGTTCTAAGGTCTTTGCATTGTCTGAGACAAGGATGTAAGTGTTCATTATAAAAGGATTTGATAAGTCATTACAATCTCAAAGGGGAGCACTCAAATAATAAAGGATATCTAATTTCTAATTAATAGAGAAGTAAAAGGTGAAAAAATTTTAAAAATTTAATGTATCTGAAAGAAGCCAAGAAAATAATGATGTAGTTAAACCCATCTTAAGAGGGAAATATAATGACTTAAAAATACATATATTAGAAAAAAAGAAAAGCTGTAAAAAAAAAAAAATCAATGAGTTAAGTAACCATTTCAAGAAACTGAGTGGGATCCCTGCAAATTTAGCATAAAGAAAGAAGAAAAGAAGAGAAAGTATGGGAATCAATGAAATTTAAAAATGTATAATAGAAAAGATCAACCAACTTAAAACCAACCTTAATGAATCTGAAAGTATGAGAGCAAACAAGTGAAAGAGAAAAAGGAAAAAGAAAAGAAACAACAACCAGTGTCAGTAATATAAAAGGGATATCACTATAAATCATATAGGCATGAAAAGGACAAGAACAAATTTATGCCAAGAAATTCAAAAATTTAGATGAAATGAACGTATTCTTAAAATAATACAACTTACCAAAACTGCCACAGAAGAAAAATTTTGACTAATGTTGTAACTATTAAAAACATTTAAAGCTTTACACATAAGGCTACTCCAGGCCTAGATTATGCCTCTTCCGGGTTCTATGAAATATTTAAATAAAAAGTAACACCTGCTTATACAAACTCTTACAGAGAACAGAAAGAGGGAGCCAAGGATGGAACACTCCCTTATTCTCCTGCCAGGTAGGAAGTCCTGATACCAAGTCAAACAAGGACATTGTAAAAAAAGAAAATTATAGGCACTTTATTTCATAATCACAAGGATGAAAAAAGTCTTAAGATATCTGCAAACAGAATACAGGTGATAAAATAATCAAATTGGCAAGGAATACAGAATGCTGTTATTGTTCATAAATGATATGATCACATAGATAGAAAGCCCAAAAACATTACACAAACTATATTAGAATTAAATTTAATATAGCCATAGGACATAAAATAAATACAAGAAGTTATTTGCATTTCTATATACCAACAATGAATTATTATTAATATTTTTAAAGTACTTCTTATAATACCCCCAAACATGAAATATTTAGAAAAATTAATCTAATAAAAGTTGTGCAAGTTCTCTATGCTGGAAACTATGGGACATTTCCAAAAGAAATATAAGAAGACTTAAATAGTTGGAGCAGGATATTATGTTCTGGATTGGGAGACTCAATGTTGTAAAGATACCAATTCTCTCAAACTGATAGATAAACTAAATGCTACCTTAATTAAAATTCCTATTGGTTGGTTTGTTTGTTTTCTAGAATTCAATATTCTGATTCTAGAATTTCTAAGAAAATGTAAAAGTCTAACAACAGCCAAACAATTCTGAAGAAAAGAACCAAGATGGAAGGACTTCAGCCCCAGCTATCAAAATGACTTAGGTTACATCTAAGACCAGTGAAACAGAGCGATGAAATAGGAAACCACACATTGGTGGCCTATGACAAAGACGTTCCCGAAGATCTGTGGAGAAACGATGATCTTTTCAATAAATGATGTAGCCAAGTGGATATCTATATGAAAAGAAAAAAATGACTCTAAACCCCTACCCTACGGCATCCACAGAAATCAATCTTAGATAGATCATTAATCTAAATGGCAAAACATAAAGGCAACAGAAAGTAATATAGGAGGATATATTACTGACCTCGGGCAGGAAAAGTCTTCTCAAACAGGTTATAAAACTATCCATGAAGGAAGAAACTGATAAATTGAAATGCATTAAAATTAACAATTTCTGTCTGCACGTCAAAAGACACCACGAAGACAGTTCAAATGCAAGCTCCGGAAAGGGAGGAGATGTTTGCAGCGGCCACATTTCATCAAGGGCTCACATCTAGAGCCCCTATACAATCAAGAAGGAAAAGATAGGAAACCCAGTAGAAAAATGGGCAAGAGGCCATTATTATTACTCCAAAAAGCATAGTAACATTTCAAAAAGCACACAAAACGAAGCTAAACCTCCAGAATAATCAAGACAAATACAAATTAAAATCACAGTGAGACTTATCACCACACCCCCACCAGAAGGGCTAAAATTAAAGTGACTTACAATCCCAAGTGTTTGACAGGATTCAAAGGCATGGGAATCTTGTCACATATTGATGGTGGGAGTGTAAATTGGTACAGCTACTTTAGAAAACTATCTGGCAAAACTATTAAAGCTGAAAATTCGCATACCACTCGTAGGTTTATATCCAACAGAAATACGTGCACATGTGCTCTGAGACATACATACAAGAATATTTATAGACTCATTATTCAAAAGTGTAAACAGCCCAAATGTCCATCAACAGTAGAATTACGTAGGAATAAATTGTGGTATGCTCATACAATAGAATCCTTCCTGTACAGCAGGAAAAAGAAAAATGAGTAAACTCTACCCGTACCCAATAACATGGATGTAACATGGATGAATCCTGTAAATTTAATGTGGAACAAAGGAAAACACACACACACACAATCAATCTGCCTGATCGTCTTTATATAAAGTCGAAAAGATAGGTAAAATTAGATTCTAGCACTAAGGAATGGATGATTACTTGGTAAATCTATAAAAAAACAAAGAAACAAGGATGTTATTACCATGAGTCAGTATAGACTAGAGATTCTCTTTGGTGAGATAGTGCATAGTGCTAGGAATGGGTACAAGGGAATTCCAGCCCTCAGAAACCTAATTCTCAACCTGGTGAGGTGTTAATTTTGTGATAAATTCCTGAGCTATCCAGTTTTTCCTTGAATATATAAGGTCTGACAATTAACTTAAGAATGCGACAATTCCCCTTGTCTGAATCCCCTTAAACACTTGAGATTCTAAGTCACTTTAGTGCTAGCCTTCCTAGTAGGGGTGTGTGTAAGTCTCATTGTGATTTTAATTTGTATTTGTCTTGATTATTCCTATGGTTTAGTTCCATTTCATGGGTTTTTTGTATACATTAGATCTTATAATTTAAGAAAGTTAAAAGTGAGAGAAAAGACAGAAAACCTAGATTTTCAAGTGAAGTTCTTAGATTTTAAAATTTAACAATTTTTTTTTTTCTAAATCAGAAATCTGTGTGACCACAAACATTTTATCAGTGAACTGTCATTTTGTAACCTCTGAAGGCAATGTATGTGCTTGATTAGGCAGTTTAGGGCACTGGGTTTGACTTTATCTTAGAGCAAAGCTTGAGAAAGTTAGGGCCACCAACTTTGTATAGACCAAAATAATAAGTCTATTTTTCCTCATCTCTCTCTCTCTCTCAGCAAATGAGAGATCCCAATGAGAACTCCAGGGAGAAATTTAAAAACTTGTTTCTATTGTGCCCATGCATAGCAGTAGCCCCACAAAACTGAAATAAAATTTATTGTAACCTTCCAAGGCTTCTTGGAGATTATAAACTAGACAAGAAAAAATACAATAATAGTATTACCATTTATGGAGAGTTTGCTATATAGCCAACTCTCACCTAAAATCTCTGCATTCCATTTAATCATTGTAACCCCTATGATATGAATGGGCCTGTCATTCAGATGAGAAAGTTGAGGCCCAGAGAAATTAGGTTACATGCCCAAGAACACAGTGTCAAAAGGCAGAGATCAGTTTCTTGTTCATTCAGGCCTGTCCTTTACTAACCATTACACTAGACTTGTTAGGCCATCAGTCCTAAGGTGAGGTATATAGATAACCTTCCAGATGTCCTAGATCTTTTAGAGCAGAGGTGGGTATTTGCATATTCGACATGAAAATGAGCTCTAGCTGCTCAAGCCCTCACTACCTTAACCACTCAATAAATACAGGTGATTGTTACAATGTGTTTATCATCCTGGTTTCTCTAACTCCATGGTGTAAGCTTGGATGATTAAAAAAAGCCCAGACCAAAATCCATGATATTTCCCAGCCTGATGCAAACAGCACAGCCAGCCATGAAGAGAAGGACTTAAGGGCCATGATTGCTACATGACTAAGGCCAATATTGGCTATATTGTGAGTGCTCAAGGAATTCAGAAAATAAAAACATTGTGGCCTTATAAAAGACCATAGAGAGGATTTGTGCCCATTCTTCCATCATAGGGATATGGGAACTATGGCCCTGGGTTGGTTTGAGGCCCAAGGGTGCAGTGGGAAGAGTTTCACTATGCACTTGACCCCTAGTTAGCAACGATGGTTGGACTTGCACAAGTCACTTCCTCTTTTTGAGTTTCATGGTGTGCCTAATGAAAGTGTTAGAGTAGATCATTACTTTCTAAAGGTAATTTAAGCTATTTAACTAAAGTAGTAGGGAGGAGAGAACAACTTTGTCCCCCTGTTCTTCCTTCTCCTTTCTAGCAGCCCTGGAGGCATCTCCTGGCCCAATACTTGTCACATAATAGGCTCAAAATAAATATCTGCAAACTAAATTCTGAGCTCTCCAATTCTGTAGCACATAACCATCTGGATGGAACTCTCTAGCCCTTACAATTCAAAAACTCAAATCTTCTAAGAAACTTGCCTGAAATCATCCTGTGAGCAAGGTGGGAGCAGAGCTAGGTTGCAAGCTAGCTCTCCCATCTGGCATTCCAGGTCCTAGGATTTGTTCTCCGGCCTCTTGGGCATGTGCTGGTTTACATAAGAGATTTTCAGCTCAGCCTCAACAATCTGGTGTTGTATAGGGAAGTATTTCCTGCTCTGATTTGATTTTCACCTTTGTCTTTAGACATGTGCCCCGATGACATGAAACTCACATACAGAAGAGTAAATGAAACTTAATCCCAAGTCCTACTTGTCCAGTGAAAGGTCAAAAGTCAAACATGCTTTCATCCTTAGCAGTGGTATTACAAAAGAGCACAGCTGGAGGATATAAAAAAACCATATTCAGTGTGGTATCATTGTAAAGCAGGTGGGCTTTAGTGCACTTTTCTGAACATAAAAAATAAGAGTATAAATCTTAGAATCAGACAAGTTTGGTTCAAATCTTGAGTCTGTCGCTTATTAGTTATGAGATTTTTTGGCAAAATCCCAAGGTCTTTGAACTTTAGGTTTCCTGCTTAAAAAATGGGGTAACAGCATCCTTTATCTCACAGGGACATAGTACATGACAGAGGAAAGGGAAAAGTAGATACGGATTATCAAACTCCATTCCATTCCTCCTTCCCCTATCTCATAGGAGAAGTATGAAAACTCTTAAATACAGAGCCCGCACCCAGGACATGCTCAGTCATCATTAGCTTTTTTTTTTTTTTATTGAATGGTAACTATGTACATTAATGCGCTTCTGGGGTACAGTGTGGGGTTTTCACATGCAATCCAAAATACTTCCATCAAACTGATCAACACAGCCTTCATGTCACTTTCTCAGTTATTGTTTTAAAACGTTCTGATTCTACTCTTAGAGAGTTTCACTTGTACCCCTGTAATCATTAGCTATTTATCATCACTCTGACCATCCAAATAATTAATGAATTCTCTTGACAATATCCTTGCTAAGTGGATCTCTGCTCAAAAACTTCCAGTGATGAGGAACTCACTACCTCAGGGGGAATGAGACTTATCCTCAGGCATCCGATTTGCTCAGTCATCCCCAAAGGTCAAGATGAGGATATTCCAGTTGGGAGGGATCCCAGGGTCTGATGCTGCTCTGACAATTGAGGCTATAGTTAAACTTGAAAAGAACAGAAGACTTCACTTTCCAGGTCTGACGGGTTGGCAATCTCTGTGCAAAGCTCACTGCAATCAAATTCCTCGGCTGCCAGACACAGGGAAACTCTGAAATAAATTTTTAGCAGCAAGGTTCCAAGGTGGTAGACATGTCTCTCCTCTCTCTCCCCGTTTCCTTTAGCTCCCAGCCCGGCAAGGAACAGACAGGCACTTCTCCCCCTCGGTCTCCTCAGGATGTTCATTTCTCCCTTCAGGACTTGAGTTCACTATTTTCTATAAATGCAGGCCCCTTGGGTATGGCAGTGTGAAATTCCACATGCCCTCCTCTGACCTCCCATGTTCAAAACCTGGATGGACAAGTGACATTTCTTTCCCAAAGAAAGATTCTGGATCAGAGAGCATAGCTGTCTGCCTACTGTTTGAAAATGATCCTACAAGCTCCACACTTTGATTACCAAACAGAAAGAGACGGCTCACGTTACAGACCACCTGATAAACACTGCTGTTTGGCATCCAGGCTCTTATCACTTACCTTAACTAGCCAACTTCATCTCCCTATACACTCGTCGGTCTAGTCAAGCTGATAAGCGCCTCTCTTTCCCCCTGGGATTCCACATACCTCAGGATCTTCACTCACGCTATTTCTACAGCATACCATCACCTTCCCTCCCTTCGCTACTTTCTCACTATCTTAGGACCTTTAATCATTTATGATCTTGACTCTTCCTGATCTCTTAGCATTTATCCCTATATTATAGTTACTGAAATTCCCTCGATTGGCAGCAAAATCACCGGCAGGCTTGTACCACTTTAAAATACCTTCACGAGGACGGTTGGTCTTCTATCTCCATGAGTTCTACATCCATGGATTCAATAGACACAGATGCTCAATATTTGTGGGAAAAAAACCTCACAACAATAAAAAAGAATATAAGTAAAAAACAATAAAAGATAACAACTATTTACAAGGCATTTACATTGTATTATGTATTATAAGTAATCTAGAGGTGATTTAAGTAGAAGGATGTCGGTAATTATATGCAACTATTATGTCATTTTATATAAGAGGCTTGAGCATTTGCAGATTTTAGTACCCTGGGGTGGGGGGTGGTTCCTGGGAACTAATGCCCTATAAATTGGGAGGGATGATTGTAATGTCCATCTGTCATCTGCAAGATTATGGTCTTTTAGGATAAGCATTGTGACTCAAACTTCTTTCATCCTTTCTAAACTGCCTGGCCTTATAGATGATCAGCAAATTTACTTTTGGACAAAATAATATAGTTGAAGTGACAAAAAGTGTTAAAGTAGAATTAGCAATTGACTTCAAGCCAGCCAAAGAGGAAGGGAATGATATAAAATCAACAGCCCCACTCCAGCGAACCTTAATTAAACTGGTGTTATTCGATGGCGGTGAGAAAGTAAGTCCTCATGGTCTGACCTTTATTTAATTCTGGTAAAGTATCAGTGGATGGATAGATAACTCTGTAGATTTTCAGTGGAATGACCACATCATAAACTCAATAGCATAATAAATATTCACTAAAGGAAGGGGAAAAGGAGGAACGCCTGAAAGGAAATGACAGATCCAAAGGCAACTAAGAGAGGCTGATAAACAGATAATCACACCCCAGTGTCCTTGAGACTGCCCCGGAATCTGACTCTGCCTTCCCCTCTGCAGATGGGTATTCCAGGCTATCTGCAGTCTAAGCTGATTTTCCAGCTGTACTGCTCGTATTTTCCCTTGTATAACGGCAAATGGATTGTTCAGTGTTCCCAAATACATTTTTTAATTCCCCTCTGTTTTTTTTTTTTTTTTTTGGCTTTTATTTTTCCCTTTTCTCTAACATGTACTAAACTTAACCCAAAATTTAACCCCAAGTTTAACCCAACTGAGTCAGGTCTCTCCTCTCTGAAACCACTGAAATCAAATTACAGGTATCAGTCTCAATAGAGTGTGCTCTCCCTGTGTCGGGATTCTCCCTTTCCCAGGTGGTTTGACTCTACTTATTCCTCAAGACTTAGTACGTTTGGTTATACAGAGAATGGCCATATGTATTATATATAATAATATGATTTAATATATATTATATATATATATATATACTGTGGTCATTAAATATACAACCATCATCTATATTATGTCACATGTACCTATAATTGTTATTTATCTGTCATTCTCTAGACCTGCTTCTAGACTGTGACCTTCTAGAAGGCAGGAGTAATCTTTTATCTATCTTGATAATTCTGATGGCACTTAGAAATAGCAATATTGGCTCAGGAATAGTTAAAAATACCGTTCATATTTTAAAAACACTTCCATGTTCGAGGCACTGTGCATTATCTCATCTCACTGAATACTCTGTGGCCTCGGAAACAAGAGCTCTTACTACTTTTTCTCAGACAAGAAAAGTGAGGCTTACAGCCTTTACATATAGCTGGTCTGAGGCCACATTCTTAAGAGATGAAGAAACTAGAATACAAGCCTTGGAAGGCTGACTATAGAGCCTAAGTTCTTGAAAAAAAAACAAAAAACAAAAACTGGTGACCTCCTGTGGGCCACATACCTAGAGAGAAGAACAGACACAGAAAGTGCAAAAAGGGGTGCAGCAGCCACAGCACAGACTTTCAGAGATCTTGTCTTGGGAAAGTCTCAAAGACCCATTTATATTCAGGTAGTCCCCAAAGGTACTTTGTGTTGAAACATACAAAGGAAAAGAGGAAGAGTGAGTTCTAAGGACCAAATTTCTATTGACCAAAGCTCCCCTTCAAAACAGGGCTTAAGGCTCTGCTGAGCTGCAATTTTCAAAACCATCACCCTCCCACAGAGTGAACCCTTCAAAGGACCTTAAAGCAGCAGTCCTGGTGGTATCTGCCTGCTCTCTCTGCTCCCTTCCTAGCAGAGGGGGCCATAGACAGCCAGGTGTACAAAACGTCGAGGAGGCCAGCCGGCCAGCCGCTCTCAGAATGTTGCCAGAGACCCTGTTTCCACCTCTAGTCTGACCCGGGGTCTGCCTGACAACAGAGAGGCACTAGCACCTGCTTGCTGGGTAGGACCAGCTTTGGAAACCAGATGTGGGTTTTCATTAAATGACTTGTTAAACTGGCCAAGATTAGTGGTGCAGAATGTCACCCCACTCTGCCCTGAGAAAGGAAAGAGAACAAAGTGCCAGCAATCCAGTCTGGCCTCTGAGGGTTAGGTATTTCATTTTGTTTGAGAAGGGACAGTGAGGACATAAGAGACCTAACAAGCCACACTGCCATGTTTCAAGGGTCTCCTCTCCTGCCTCTCTCCCCTCCCACCTTTCCCAGTGGCTTCCAGGTTAATAAATGGAGCACTGGATTTGGACTCAGGAGCTCTGATTTTTAGATCCACCTCCTCCATTTGTTGCTGTATAACCTCATAAAAATCAGGGGCTTTTATACATCCATCTGGAGCTCGGTGGAATATCTGCTGTAAAGAACTCTTTCGCAGGGTTGCTGGGGGGTCAACGAGCCAGTGTGTCGAGAGGTTTTGTTGGCTGGAAACCACAATGTATAAATAAACGGTTATTGTTTTTTTGGATTTTGAAATGAACACGTGGACATAAAAACAAAATCAAAATCAAAATAAAGGGGTTGGCTGTTGGATACACTTCTCAAAAGGAAAGTGAATTTTAAAATACTTCTCACGTGACAATTCTGAACATGTCCAAATAGAATAGATGCATACTTTTTATACCCCATGTGTTCAAAAGACTCTCTCATTTCACTCTGTCTAAATTATTCCCAGCCTCTTCTGGGATGCCAGCCATGATGGATGCTTCCAAATTGATCAACTCAGGACACTGAAATCTGTCACTCTCCTACTGTAAAAATGATACCACTTGGTGCTTTGTGACAGGGTTGACCTGGTTTCTCCCTGTTGGGTATGTGAATATTTTCCTAATAAGATCAAAAGTCTTTGAGGGAGCCTTATGCATCTATGATCTGCCATGAAACATGACCTTAGACATTAATAAATGATTTAACAAATATATAAAATCGGTCCATTAATCAAATAAGTATTTAATGTTCAAAACTTCTGTGTTGCCCAGTACTCTGTGCTTAGCACTTTGTTAAGTATAACAAGGGCTCAAGAAGTCTATTTAAGATATATTAAATTTACATTATCTAAATCATACCTTATTTTTTAAACAGAGGTTCATAATAGAAAATGATTTCATAATTTCAGCAAGAAAATAAAGCAAGAAACTAATGAAGTAGCGTTGGGTTATAACCTAGAGTACAAAATACATATCCATGAATTGCTATTGTTAAAAATAGATAACTGGTGATGTAAATAAATGAGAAAAAGAGAGAAATATCCCAGAAGAAGCATTCCAAATGTTTTATATAGGTACTCTGCCCTTAATGAAGTGGAACATAACTCTCCATTCATTAAATGTAGGCCAGGTATAGTGACTTCTTTCCAAATAATTAAATAAGCAAGTCCTTAGTGTTAATAATAATGGATCAGTATTGATTCATTAATTGTGATAAATGCACTAGACTAATGCAAGATTTTAATTAAGGGGGGAAAACTGAGTATGGGGTATGTGGGAACACTCTGAACTATCATTGGGGCCTTTCTGTAAATCTAAAAACTACCGTAAAAATTTATTTTGGGCGACACCTGTGGCTCAAAGGAGTATGGCCCTGGCCCCATATGCCAGAGGTGGCAGGTTCAAACCCAGCCCGGCCAATAACTGCAAAAAAAAAAAAAAAAAAAAAAAATTTTAAAAGATGCAGTTTCACAACAATGTGCTTACCTGAAACACGTCATATGGGACATACATGCTGGCCTTTGCTGTCTCACTCAAACCCACAAAAATCAAAGAATATAGGAATAAAATAGGTATCAATCTGCAGAGCCAAAAGAAACTGAGAAGAAAAGAACAGACAAAGGAAGTAAAACTTAGGGGAGGTGGCGAGTGGGTGAAAGGTAACTGACTTAGCAAGCTGAGAGTTAACCATCTGCAAAGAGGAAGTGAGTGGAGGGGACAAGAATACGGCAGTGGAACCACCAGCACTGGGCAGTGTCAGGAGGTGAAGCGCTGGGTGCTCTGAGGGCTGATGGATGAGATGAAGATAAAAACTGATGGAAAGCTCCAGAACCCCAGCCTCAACCTATGCAGTCAGGTGGTGCTCTCTTTTTCAGATAAGCCAAAGCCTGGGGCTGACTCTGAAGATGATGAAGTGTAGAAACTCTTGATTGGGGTCACCAAGTACAGCTGAGGACACCAACTGGCCACTTTCCCCTTTTCACGCAGATCTTCCCACTGAGTTTTGGTATTTATAAGAACAGACAGTCAAGGGGCTCAATGTGAAGGAGGAGTAGACAGAAACCAGAATTAATAAATAAAAAATAAATCCCAGGAAATAAGAACAATTTAGGGAACAGAAGAACACATTACAAAACAATACTTTTAGGAGAACAACACAGCTGAGAGGTGGCCTGGTATATTTTTAAAAAGACATTTCTAATTGTTACAACAACACCTAATATGCTTTTTGTTTTTTAAATCCCATCTGTACACCAAAAACCCCCAAATATTCCTGATTATAACCGAGAAGAGTTCCATAGTGTGCACAGACATCTGAGGTCTGAATCAATAAGCCAAAAAAGGCATAAACAAATAAAACAGAAAAGGGCCAACCAGGTGGCTCACGCCTATAATCCTAGCACTTTGGGAAGCTGAGGCAGGTGGATTCCATGAACTTGTGAGTTTGAAACCAGCCTAAGCAAGAGTGAGACCCCATCTCTAAAAATAGCCAGGCATTGTGGTAGGCGCCTGTAGTCACTTGAGCCCAAGAGTTTGAGGCTGCTGTGAACTGTGACGCCATAACACTCTATTGAGGGCGACAAAATGAAACTCTGTCTCAAAAAAATCCGTAAAATCACAGAAAAGCAAAAACTTCCAGAGTACATTATTTGCCTGAGTTGTGAAGGTATTTATCTGGGCATAGTAATATAAACACTGAATATTAATTTTAAAAAATGGTTCTGGGAAAACAGGGACAGTGTGACCTGGGGTGGATAAGTAGAGGGTATACGAGCCATTTAAAAAGTTAATATATAATATCTAAAATTGAAAAATGAGGAAAAGACATGGATTACATGTTTATGTTTTCCCCAGATTCATAGTTTGAAATCCTAATCCCTAAGGAGATAATGTAAGGAGATGGGGCTTTTAGGAAGTAACCTGGTTTAGATAGAGTCATGTGGGTGGGGACTCTGTGATGAGATTACTGTCCAGCTAAGAAGAGAGTCTAGAGCCAGCCTTCTCTCTCTCCCTTTCTCCCTTTTCTCTGCCGCACCGCACACACTCTACCTTTGTGTCTCCCACCCCGTCCCCTCCTCTCCACCTTGTAGCCATCTATAAACTAGGAAGCAGGTCCTCACCAGGAACCAAATCAGTTTCAACTTGATCTTGGGCTTCCCAGCCTCCCCAAGTGAGAAATAAATGTCTGTCATTTAAGCCACATAGAATACGGTTCCTGTTACAGCAGCCTGAACTGAGGCAGTCGGTATCAGAGACACAGAGATAAAATATCAGAAGAAACACCTGAGAGAGGTTAAAGTGATTCTCATCAGTGCTGGATTCAGGATAGAAAGGGATGAGAGCAGGGACTGTTAGATTTTGTTTTATTACTTGAAATACTATTTGGTTTTATAATCTGTACGCTGAGGGGGAAAATTTTTAAAGCGCTCTTATCCTACCAAGCAGTGACTAGAAAAATGAAGAATCTTTCTCCATTTTATACAAGAAGAAAGTGAGGATATAAAAGGTACGGTGATATGCACAGAATCACAAAGACTATAGTACAGCTGGAACTAAAGTTGGGTCTCCTGACTCCCAAACCAGCTCTCTGCCTGTTCTAGCTGGATAAAGGGGAGGTAGTAGAATTAATCTATGTTGTCAGGACCCTGGACAGGGATTCAACAGCCTCTAGGGCAGCGGTTATCAACCTGTGGATCGCGACCCACAGGAACTGTATTAAAGAGCCGCAGCATTAGGAAGGTTGAGTGCTCTAGTGTCACTGGCTAGTTTCTGGGACACTCTGTGACCGTTACCACCTTCTGTGAGTTCTGAAAAACAACAGGTAGTGGTTTGGGCAGTTCAATAAGTGCAGCCTCTTGCTATGAAAAGAGCCAGGTTCTGAAATCATTTTTTATTGGCTCCTTACGTCCCTTGGCTGGACTTCTCTGTGCTTTCATAATGTAATTGTCTATGCTCTGGGAAAGAAAAACTAAGGTGGAGCAAAAGAATAACATCATAGAGTTTTTGTCTTTTGAAATCAGTCATTTGCTTTCCTTTCTCACACACTAAAAAGGACAGTCCACTTCATATTTTGTGTGAACTGCACCTGTTTCTTAAGCATATTAAGCCTGTTTTCTTAATATACTTTCTGCCTTGTGAGATGCACCCCGGTTTGGGCTTTTGCTTTCATGTTACAATCACAGAAGATTGTTCTATTCCCTTAGTTTGTACTTAAAAGTCTGGCCTACTTTCTGCCTGGTGTGGCAGTCCTGTTGCAGGTACTAGCCTTTATTCAATCCTGGGCTCTTTAAATGCCTTCCTTGCTTCCTCAAATAATAGTATGCTGTTCATATTCCCATCTCCCTCCTCGACCAACCATTCCATCCCTCTTTATTCATTTCAGAGCACTCATATTGAATGCTTCTTATTGCCAAACACTAAGCTGGGTTCTAGGAATTTAGCAGTGAACAAAACAGATTCCACCTCTGTCTTCTTGGAGCTCACAGCTGAGTGGCAAAAACATACACAAAATAAACAATTATTGCATTTAGGTGACCTAGTGCTGTGCAGGGTAATTTTGTATACTACGAAAACCTGGGAATGAGAATCTGACCTAGTTACAGTGTGCAGGGTACTGGTTGGGGCTGTTGTAAGATGCTGAGTGGGACACCCTGAGAACCTGCCACAGTGTTGACTGGCGGATTAGTGTTCAACAAACATTAGTCATTTCCTTGGTGGGTATCCTTGGAATGGCTTTGAGAACTTAAGAGCAGACTATAACATTAAACTCATCATTTTCATGCCCTACAGGAAGGCAATCAAAAAGTCAGGAAAAAAGTCCTGATATAAAATTAGCCTTGAAGTGTTTGGGAAAAAGTTATGAGAAGGATCTTGTAAGACAAGGATAATCTAGCTGACTTCTCCACTCACACTTTTGTTCTCTCCAAATTCATTCTGAAAAGTACTTTAAAACTGCAGGTCTTTGTTCAATGAGTCCTAAATACCTAAGGCTGGATCAAGAAGGAACTAAATGTTTTGACACTGGGCACAACAACCATAAAGTAGCAACCTGCATTGCAGGGTTTGCAATTAACACAATACCCCATTCAAAGGGGCAACGCTTAGACCTTTTCACACTTTGACAAAGAATCTTCTCAACTTTGAAAGAGTAAAAAAAAAAAAAGTGTCTTTCTAACAAGTACTGCATGCACCCTAAATGGCAAGCAACACTTATATAGGCAGGAAGCTGAAAATAAAGGCTAGAAATTAAGAAATACAGGTTTATTGCTTATAAAACAACTGAGTATAGCAAAAAGTTTTCAAGAGGTGAAATAAAGATGTCCCTATTTTACAAAAGAAATGTATTTTTTTAGAAAATATGGATGTAAAATTAATATTATTTCTCAGAACTTATCATTGAAAAATTAGAGAAATTCGGTAGGGAGGCAGTCTCCAAAATATTGAAGAAGAGATACACCCACACACACACACAGAGACACACATCACACCGCAAGCATGTGTACACACTCACACACACCGGCACCCACACCTCAGTAGCTTATCAACATTGGTTAGTGTAGGAGTTCATCATGAGACTTTCAGAACTCTGCAGGTCTTTCTCAATTTTGAATTTTCTATTTTATCCTATTGTATCTTTAAGCTGTTGCTTCCAAATCTGCCATTCCCTACACTTTTGATTTATTTCTTTGTGTTTTGTAGATTTGGTATAATAAAGCTTGGTTATAATAAAATACTTTCTTGGAGGCTTTTACTATCACCTACAAAAGCAATTTTTTACAATTCATATCATTTATGGATTTGTTTTGGAGGAAACTGTGTCTGTAGAACCAACAATGTTGATAAATTTTATTTCTTATAATTATACTTGAAAATGTACAAACATGAAGCCAGAGATCATTAAGTCTTTGCTCGTAGCTATCTCAGAATGGTAAAACCAAAGATACTTTACAAAGGAGATAAACACAATTATAATACCAGTATATTTTGAATTACCAATATTAATTTAATGATAGAAACTATGGTCCTGGCTGCCTCCAGAACACCATTTGTAATGACAGTATGGTCCTTTGTAATCTCATAGACTCCATGAGTTCGGTAAGCCTACACTACCCTGCACTCTACAAGGACCCGGTCCCTCCTCTACCATTTTCCCGCTTTCTCCATGTAGTGCCATTATGTCACTTAGCCTCTACCCAGCATTATCTTACTATGCATTAATTCTGTGTCAGATTTTTTTTTTCTGTTCTCAGTAGTTGATCCCAATTACAGCAGTAGTTTGTGGTGCCAACATGATTGTAAATGCAGATGCAAACAAAGACCTTGAATTTCCGGCAGCCCTCAGTTATGCAAAGGTCATTTCAAGATATATTTGTTACTTTCTAAGATGATTAAAATAAAAACACCAAATTAAACACACATATACACATTAAAGTACTTGAATCCTTGAGAAGAAGTTACAGGGTGGCCGACTTCAGTCTGAGGGGCTGTTGATGTACATCTTTAAAATAAACTTATATCTAATGCATCAGATTCTACAAAGCAAACATAAGAACTATTTTATTTAGTTTTTAAAGGCAAAATGGTACAAAATATACTTAATTAAAATGAGAGGTATCCATCTGGGACTTTGATTAATTCACGTTTGCAGACGTACCATCTGCTTTGAGCATTTCCAGTAGATGGATCCAAAATCAGTGCACCCCACAAAATAGATGTGGCTTCCTCTTTTCTTCCTGGAGGGATAATATGTAACATTTTAAATTTCTATACCATCTTAATCCTAGACAATACAAAGTACTTCATGAAAGTTATGTGAATGATGTTCACATACTTGTGAGACTAATTAGATGGGAGGCAGCATGCTCTGTAGCTCATAAATAAATAAACTCAAGGAAAAGGATAGAATTCAATTTCCAAGATATTTTGATTAGTTTCTCTTTTTTCTCCACTTAGAACACTACACAAATTTGCTTTCTTATTTTGCACTTCTTTATTTACTTATTTTTCATTCATCCTAGGAATATTCATTCAGAGCCGTGTGTGTATTGTACTAGGTGTAAAGAGGGTAGTCAAACACATCTAAGACATGGTGTCTGACCTGAAGAACCCAAGAATAAGTAAGAATAACGAGGAACACACACACACACAGCCTAAAAGACGATGACTTCAAAAAACAAACAAACAAAAAATACAAGGAAAAATACCTGAAAATCTGTTCTGGTCTAGCCATTTAGAGAAAGGATCTGTTCTACAAGGCTGGTGGTGGAGAGAGGGCCAGAAAAGAGATGTTGGAAATTCAGGTGACAGATATTGATCTGATGATCAAAGGGTTATATATTTCTAGATAGATATGGAGGAAGCTGCTCTAAACAAAAAAAAAAGTGCCCCAACTGGCTAGGAAATACCAGGTGGGAATGGAAGATGGTCAGGACAAAGTGCAGTCTAATCAGTTATTACTTAATCAGTACTTGCTGTATGTCCTGGATTATGCTCAAGGCTCTAATTATCAGATGTAAATCTTACACTGTGATCCCATTTTAAAGGTTTAAAAAAATGCAGGTTCAGCAGGATTAAGTAATCCATCATGGGCCACCAAGGTAGAACGTGGAAGTAACAGATTCACCTCAGGTGTTTGACTCCAAAGCTCCTGCTCCCATTACGTTGCATCTCAGTGATGGGAAGTGACAGCTGAAAGTCTGATTGCTGTGGATTACAGAAGGCCCTGATGCCGGTGGGTTTAGGCTTCACACTCCCAAAACAACTGCTGCTCTGGGGAGTAAGGAGCAAATAAATGCATAAGCACACACATGCACACACTAACCCCGTGCCATATAGAGAGCAACTTGGCACGGAACGCATGAGATGGGCCAGGACGGGAGACGTGGAGGGAGTACAGAGACTGACTCCCTGAAGTGTCTACACAGACTGACATTCCTCTCCAGTGTTCCAGTGCAGCTTCTCTGTATTTCTCCAGCCTCACTCTCACACCATTCTCGGTATGTTCCATCCCCATCCAAACAAGCCTACTTTCACTCTGCTGGTAGGAGTTAAGCTTTCTTCCATTGAATAATATTTATACATGTTTCTCCATTTGAAAGGAAAAACTTTTCCTCCTTTTGATACCTCAAAGTGTCCTCATCCTTCAAAACCTCAGATTTTGTGTAAATATAACCACACTTGGGAAGTCTTCCCCAGTGTTCTCACTTGTATCAAATGCCCTGTTACAAAGTCTCACAACACCATGTCCTCCTGCCCTTTGTAGCTCCTGTCACCGTTGGAATTACCCATTTATTCAGGTGGTTACTTGATTAACGGCTGTTTGCACCTACTAGAATTTGCCCCACTGTAAGTCTGTTCTGGGGGGCCGGAGCCATGTCTGCTTCTACTCAGCATCAGATTCCCTCAGCCTTGCACATTACACACCACATGGCAGACACCCAACATTTGTGTAATGAGTGAGCAGATGAGTAGATGAATGAATGTACATGCTGGACCAGAATAATAGCACTGGGAATGAAAAAAAAAAAAGGTGTAATGCAAGACTGGACAAAAGGACCTAGTGACTGTTTAGAGGTGGGAGGAGCAGAGGGAGGGAGTGCCAAGGTTTAGTCTGCTGTCAGTGATGGCTCTGCTATTTTTCAAGCCTGACTGGGAGAACAATTAAACAGCCTACAATTGTACACATTCCACTCACTACCATTCTAGGTGAGTAACCACCTGAAATTCTGATGCAAAAGGCAAAGAATCAGAAGCAGAAATGGGTGAGTAATTCAATCCAGAGCTTAACAAGTCCTTAGTCAGAGGGCAGGTTACAAGGTCGGCAGTGAGATCTGCTAAGTTTCTGCCTGGAAACAAACGTGCCTCAAGTGGATTATCAGATTCCTCATGCACTGAAATATCCAGCCGACCCTCAAGCCAGCTTAGTAATGCTTCTGTGGTTTTCCTTACATTTAAGTGAAGCCTGATTCTGTTCCTTGTCCACGAGAGATTTCACAATGTCAATTGCTTTAGGTGGGAATCACCTTGGCATAGTGGAAAAAGCACTCTGATGATACCCTCTAAGGCTTGATCAAGTATTTCCTGTGTCACCAGCCACCAGGCCACTCCTTGGCCCTCACTCACCCAGGTCCTTCAGTGCATATGATGCTCATGTTTGTCATGGGTACAATATTCCTTTTGTTCAAGTATCTTTTTCTTTTCTAGACTGCAAGGTCTTTGAGAGGAAGGATATTGTCAAATTCATATAGTTTGGGATTTAAAGCAGAGGTTTTGGGGACAAGCTGCCTGGGCTCATACGCTGGCAATCCCCATGCTAACTGTGGAAGCTTTGACAAGTTACTTAATCACTCTCTGAATTTTACTTTCCTTATTTGGCAAATGAAGGTAATAGTAGCCCCTACCTAACATAGTTATTGTGAGTATGCTCTTTTATTCATTCCTTCATAATCCATTCAGCACTTATTTATTAAGTTGCTAATACATTACTGGCCTTGTTCTAGGTGCTAGGTATATGCATGCAACCATAAACAATACAGAACAGTGTCCTCTTCTTTTGGAGCTTGCATCACAGAGGAGGGAAAAAGAACTATAGGTAAACCAATAAATATGATAACTGTAGACAAGAAGAAGCATGCCAGAGCTGGCCTGTACAGTTTCACAAGGGTGAACAGTGTATACCTTTCCCAATGTATCATTCAGCAGCATTATGTTGATAGCTTGATTTATTAAAGCATAATAGTGGAGGTATTTACACCATGGGAATTGGCAAAAGCTACAGATAAGCATACTTCCCATCCCCTAGGCCCCACCAGACCCATGTGTTAAGCACTTACCAGCACATCACTGTGTACAATGACACTAAAATGAGCTTATTAAGAGACAGTGACTGAGGGGGTAGGAGTAGGGTAACTCATTTTCAAGAAATCTCTGAAAATGTGAAGTTTGTACTGAGACCTGAAATACCAGAAGTAATGAAGGGAAGAGTGAGCCAGTCAGAGTAGACAGCTGACTCAAAGGCCTAAGAGCAATAGCCTGGTATATATATTCCAGGAACAATAACAACAAAAGCTACTGAGGGTGGAGCACAAGAAATGGGGCAGAGATTGAGAGGAGACCAGGTCAGACAGGCAAATCAGAGGTCACATAGATGCTCCTAGGCAAGGCACCTGCATTATTCCAAGTGCAGCTGGAAGCTATTGGTGGGTTTTTAGCAAGAGAGACTATTTGAAGGACTTAGCATGTACACAGAACCTAGGAAGCGCTCCAGGTATATATTACCTATTCCTGTTAATACGTACCTCGGTGTTCTTGGAAGTTCATGCACTGTCAGACATATAGAAGGTATCCAGTTAAGGTTTGCTGAGTGAAAAAAATAAATGGATGGCCATAAAGAAGCCCCTTTCTCTCTCTGAGCTTCAGTTGCCTCATCAGAAAAATAAATTATTTGAGCAAACATTCTCCCAGGTCCCTTTTGTTCCCTAAACACTCCTGCTGTATTATGAATTGCTGGCTGGTTGTGCTTATCCAACCTGGCAGAGGTTACCACAGCCCTAACAGCCAATATTCTCAAACAAACATGCAATACCACTTTGTAGTCATCTCATTTCAAAACATGACATTCCTGCCTTGTACAATGGCATAAAACATAACAGTCTTCATATTTCTGTTCTCATCTTAAGGGAAGTGGTGGGGGAAGGAGAGAGAGAAAAATATGCACTCACTAACGAGACTATAAATATTGATGTCTTCCTCAGGCCCCCCTAGAGCTCTATCATTTTGGCAACTAGCTGATTAATAATAGATTAAACACTTTAGATTTACTTACTTTGGGTTCTATGACTGTAAATGCATCTGCTGCAAGGGAACTAGCTGAAACAGGGATCGACGGATCATCCAGACTTCCAGCATAAAAATCAAGTGGGAGCGGAAGCAAATTGGGCATGACAGCCAGTATTCCACTGAGTAATATTTCAAATGTTGTGTGCAAGGACTGGATTGTCTTTCCAGATGTTAACTTCTTTTCCTAAGAACCCACCCACATGCTAATCCAAGAGAGAGGACCATGTTAACACATACCATATGGCACTGTTCTGAGAAAGTGTGGATGAGGAAGGAGGTCTGCCCATGCGCATAGTATAGATCTTCATCCAAATACCAGTTACCAACCCAAATTTGGAGCAACATGGGTATAACTGCGAGGGAACAGATGGATGATCATGACTGCTGAGATAGTCCAACTTGCCCCCAAACCATATCCTTTGGGATGGAGGCAGGTGACTAGACCAAAAGATCCACTGATGCCCCAGTGGTCCCTGGGGCCAGATTTGGACAACCGAAAATACCCGCTGAAACGCTGGCCTTTGCAGACCAGTGACAACATCACCAGCTCTAGGTAACAGTTTGGCACATTGGGAAGTATGTTGGGGGCAATGATGTTACTTGGCTTCCTCGTCTGATGCTATCACTGAGTCTCTCTGAGTGAGCCTGGGCTTGTCCTTTTCCTGGGCCTCAGTCTCCCATCTTTTCAATGAAAGGATAGAAATGAGCAATGTCATTTCTCAGTCAGGATCAATGGCGGAGCTTTGAAAATATATAGATTCCAATGCCCCATGTTATGGATGAAATCGTATCCCTCCAAAACAAAGTTCTAACCCCTAGTACCTCAGAATGTGACCTTATTTGGAAACACGGTCATTGCAGATACAAACATTTGGGATGAGGCCAGATTGGAGTAAAGTGACCCTTAATACCATATGACTGGTGTCCTTATAGAAAGAGAAGACACAAAGACACATAAGGGGAAAATGCCCTGTGATGACAGAGGCCATTGCTTCACTATTCCAAGTCAAAGATCACAAGGATGGATGGTGACCACCAGGAGTTAAGAAAAGGCGAGGAAATATGTCTATCTATGGGTTTTGGAGACAGCATGGTTCCACCAACATCCTGATTTCAGACTTCTAGCCTCCAGAGCTATGAGACAATGAATGTCTATTGGTTTAAGCCATTCCTGTCTGTGATACTCTGTTACAGAAGCTGTAGGAAATGAATACAGCCCCATTTCTAAATGGACTGAATACAAACCTTAGAGTAGGAGCCGGGAAACACACAGCTGCAAAAAGCTTCCCAGAAAACTCTGATGTACACCTCGGCTTGTAAACACTGAATTAAGTGTTCTCCCAACTCAGGACTTTTTGGATTCATACAGAAATCTGACTCTAGCTTCTGCCACTGGAGATTCATCATGGAAATAATGAATTTAGGAAAGAGTTTCTCCGGTGATAGAAAAGGGAGCTTTCTCTGTATCCAGCGGCAGAACACTGGAATCATGCTGTCAGTGAAGAAAGAGGAAGGTCTTCCCGGGGGTGCTGAGACACACGGTCTCTCTCTAGGCTTTCCTCATAGCCCCCAAACTAAACTAATTAAAAGGAGCCGTTAATTTGAGTTACCCATGGATGGAAGATCCCTTTGAGGTACTAATAAAAGTTATAAGCCTTCTCCAAGGGCATATGCCTACAGTTTCACAGGACTCCAGACACTCTGATTCCCATCTGCTGACTTTCAAGGGACCTATGAGCATCACATCACACCAACCACTTTGATGAAAATATTTCAAATTGTATATAAAACCAGCACATTGTACCCCATGACTGCATTAATGTACACAGCTATGATTTAATTTTTAAAAATTTTTAAAAAAGAAGCTTTGGATGTGTAATTTGTCCCAGCATGGCCCAAAGATGCTCACATAAGACCATAAGAAAAACAAAACAAAACAAAACAGGAATATGGTAATGGCTATTCTGCTTTGGTGCCACCTTCTTCATCTGTAAAAGGAGATGGTCCATTCATCCATCCAAGTACTCACTGGGCTATAGATTTATTCTGTGTTACAGTATCCCCCTTATTCTTCTATGCTAGAGATTCAATAAGAAATAAAGAATCCCTACTCTTATGGTGCTAACATTCTAGCAAGACATTTCCAGAGGCCATGTAATGGAGGTGTACTGTGGGATGGGAGTGAGGGTCAAGGAGGGAGGGCCAGCTGGGCCAAGGTGAGACTGAGCATTGGGAAGAAGTTAGCCATGAGAGACCTAAGGGCAGAGGGGTGCCAGCAAGAGGAGTTGTAGGTGCACTGGCACAAAGGGAAGAGAAAGTTCAGCATATTGGGGCATGGAAAGGCCAGAGTGTCTCAGGCACAGTGAGCCAGGGGTCTGGGTGGGTGGGGAGGTCAGAGAGGTCAGCAGAGGTCAGATCAGGTGACCATCCAGGTCATGCTGGGTACGTGGATTTTATTCTAAGCGTGATAGGAATTCATGAAATAATTTTTAATAGGAGAATGAGGTGATCTAATTTATATTTTAAGAGAGAGGAGTACATTTCTAAGGTTCTTCCAATGTGAACCATCTAGAAGGAAATGGCCTCTTGCCCTTCCACCACTGCTGTCAGCGTGGACAGAACATCAATGTAACTAGCACAATCCTGGGCTGCTGTGACAAGTGATGATATCTCACAGATGTGCAGGGAGGGGATAGAGAGGGAGAGGAGGAAGCTGTCTGCATGCCAAATTTCAAACTGAGCTGCTACCTAAGCCCCCGGGTTCCCTGTGAAATGCATAAACTACGTTTGTTATTTCTAAAGGGTTATCTGTTGAAACATCTTTAGGCAAAACCTGTCATAAGATGTCTTTCCAAACTCACACCCGATCTTGGCTGCTGCCCTATTAGAATGTTGACACGCACAACATCAAAGTCAGAGGCGTCCCACCGAGCAGCACTGCCAAGGTACCGGGAAGCCTCTCGGAATACAGATAGCAGCAGGCTCCTAGCAGTGGAAAGCAGCTCTCACCCCCTCCTCGCCTCTCCCTGAATCCAAATTTCAACTTCTAATGAGATGCTGCAGCCTGAACTAGCTTCTCTGCAGTCGACCCCCCAGAAACTGGCACCAGAGTGTAATATTAATGTGATAAGCATCCTGCATCTGAGTGGAGCATTAAAAATACCAAGTGTCTGCTCATCCATTATCCCACCGGAACCTCATAATTCATTATAGAAATGGACTGGAAGGGCATTTTTAACCATAACAGCAGAGAAATCTGCCCCAGGACAGACACACTTGACCAAAGTCCCAAGGCTCCCATTTGGGGAAGAATTTCCCAGCTTAGTACTTGTGGTCATCCCACTGAGCCTGGCTGCCTCCTAGCTATATCATTTTTAGGCTGAAATTGGACAAGATAATATGTAGAGCTGCTAAGTGGTACAGAAGGTCAATGAAACCAGTCTAGTGGTCTAAGGAATGGGCACTCAGCACATCTGGGCCTAAGGACTGGCTGGGAGAGTTCAGACCAGTTATGGAACTCCTCTTGGTTCTAGTTTCCTCATTTTTTAATTGTGGGAACTAATAGTGTCTACCTTCTTTAGTTGTTGTAAGGGTCAGGTGAAATCAAACCATTTTTACTACTAAATTGCCACCTCTGATATGATGACACAGCAAGAAATAGCATTTAATGGGTACTCATCATGTGCTGGGCCTTCTGTCCACCACTCTCTGTAAACGCCTGCACTTCTCATGACTAGTTTCATAATGCCTGTTGCCTAGTAGGCCCTCAGTGTATATCTGCTCTGTTGATGATTAAGCTTTTGAACATTGGAGATGATTTTCCAGAAAGTTGTCTGACAAGGACTTTTTCAGATAGTGGTGTGAAAGATCAGGGTATAGAAGGTGGTGGCTACAGGAAAATCAGAGGTGGGGTTGTCTTCCCACCCCCCACTCCCCCCGTATAGATTGTCCATGTCTGGAACAGGAAGAAAAAAAAACATAACATATTCCATTGGTCAATATATACGCACCTTTTAAATTACAAATAATTTAATATATAATCAAAATGGCCAAATATATCTCATCCAGCCCATGGTAGACTCAGAGAATATTGAAGCAGGAATAGACTCGAAGATTCCCGTTGTTTAAATTTGTAAGGGGAGAGCAGCAGAGACTTTGGGCAATGGCATGGAAGACCCAAGGTCAGACCCGAGGTCACAAAGACCTTCTTTCCACTGCAAAGAAAATACTCTCAATTAGCTACCTAGTATGATTCCCTGTATGGAAAGGTACTGACTGAAGACTGCCTTGACTTCTATTATGTCTTCTTCATCCAATCCAGTCTCCAGCTATGTATGACATTAAAAGGCAGATGGCAGGAGCATCTGTAGGTACTCCAGCAGGTGGTAGAGAGGTCACCTGCTCAATTGGGCTCCTACTCTTGGTTCCCAGTTTCCCTGTATACAGAATGGAAGAGGAAGGCTAGACTACAAGGATCAAATGTTTCCTATAGAAAATGCAAACATCAAAATGCTCCTGTTTCTAATCATTTAATCTGAGATTCAGAATCCCAGTTGTCTTTTCCAACCCCCCCTGCGACCGGAACCTGAGAGTTCTTGACACCGAGTGCTGGCGCAGGACTCAGGAGCTCTGTGACCTGGTTTCACCTCCTCTATCGCTCACGGTGTGACCTTGAAGCAAACCACTTAAGCACTTCATGGCCATTTCTCCAATTAGAACACTCCCACTCTGCCTCTGTGCGTGAATGTGAGCTAAATTAAAACAATAGATGGGGGAAAAATGCTCTGAGAAAAGTAGCGAAGGGCTATAAATACATTCCCACGTGTGTGTATGTGTGTGTGTTACTAACCATTTGTTATTCACACTGTCACAATCATTAGTATTGCTTTTCATTACTCCTTGATAGGTAATGGGGGGGAGGGCTATGACTAATGAGGACAAGCTTCTACCTACTTCAGGAAGAGACGTAAAGAAGTGCCCAGTTCTAGCCAGAAACTCTCTGACTTGACTCCCAGACTCACTCATCACATCCTCTCCAGATATTTTTATTTCTTAGGAATAAATAACACACTTGAGTCTATTTGATGTTTCCCAAGCCAAAAACAGAGAACAAGTTGTTGCCATGGAACAAAGAAAATCAAATGCAATAAACAAGTGAACATACATAATAAAGTACCTTTAATTGGGATGGGCTTTTTAGAGCCTTTAATAGCCTATTACCTCATCTGTTCCACACAAACAAGTTGAATCTTCAAGTTCGTTCCAGTTTCATTATTCTCTGAGTGTGCTGTGAGTAAAATGGATGGGATATATTTGGCTACTTTGATTATATCATTGAATTATTTGTAACTTAAACTCCTGTGAAAGGAGCAGGGCTTTGGGGAAATGATGATTATCAATAATACCTTACACACGCATGACACTTTACAGCTTATGAAGCACTTTTATATGATTATTGAACAAGTTGATTCAATTAAATATTTATCAAATGTTACTTGGAGCAATGCATTATGATGAACGTTATTAAACACCCTCTTGGAAAAACACGAAATCAAATCGGGAGCTTCATCCCTGTTTTCAGGAGAGAAAAGAAAGGCACAGGAAAGTTCAGTGATGGGGCCAAATTCTTGGAGTGACTGTCAG
Source organism: Galagoides demidoff (assembly GCA_963574575.1). Classification (NCBI taxonomy): domain Eukaryota; kingdom Metazoa; phylum Chordata; class Mammalia; order Primates; family Galagidae; genus Galagoides; species Galagoides demidoff. The sequence goes on from CAUYQV010077685.1 coordinate 73,467, forward strand.
ATTCTTAAAACAGATCGAATCCCAGCCCATCCTATAACCTTTCAGTGGCTCCTCTTAACCTTAAAATAAAATCTAAACTTCTTTCCATGGCCTGTCAGGCTCTGCCTGCCTTGGAACCTTCTCTGTGATCTCCCCCTAATCTTCTATCACTCTTTCCTTTGCTTAAAACACTCCGGCTACTCTTGTCCTTCCATTCCTCAAACCGTTATGCATATTATTCCCTCTGTTTAGAATATTCTTCTCCCAATTGTTTTGTAGAGCTGGTATTTTCCCTGCCTGTATGTCTGGCCTTAAATATCATGACTCAGAAAGGGCCTTCCAGTATTTTAAACAGTACCCTCGTGTAATCTTTTCTCAGCATGCTGTATTTTTCTTCAGAGAATCTTTGCCACACAATTATCACATTTACTTAGTCAATTATTTAATTTTCCTCTCTTACTGCACTAGAACAAAGGTCCGTGAAGCACACACCTTGTCTCTCATTTTTATGACTGTGTTTCCAATATCTGGGAAGGCCTGCCACGGAGTAAGAAATCAATATATAATGAAGGCATAATAAGTGAAGTTCAGAAACTTTTGACTTGGTTCTTGAACCTGTGTCTTCTGACTTCTAATTTCCTGACTCTTCCCTTTGTCTTAGACGAGCTCCCTGCAATCCAAACATTTATAATCACAACTCTGTATCTCACTTTGAAAATGAGCAAGAACCCTATTTTTCTCAAATGAAGTAGAAACACCAAACACATTATTTCACACATAGTACAAAAGAGGACAGCTTCTTGTATAAGTCTTGATGGTTGAGGGCTTTGCTTCATGGATTTATCAGATTTTACTATATCACAGAATTATGGCACACAGCCTTAGTGCCCATCTCTGTTTGACAGGCTCCAGGGAAGTGACTGCAGGGCATGCCTGCTTTCTGTGCCTTGGGGTCTCTGCTGAAGCTGGAATTATCACTATGAAAAAATGATAAAATATGGTGGGTACTTAGAGAAGCTGTCAAGCCACTCAGTGCCCTTGTCTCCCTCCCACTCAATCATCCAATCCACCCACCCATCTACCCCTCAATCCATCCATCCATCTATCTATCCATCTATCCAGTCTTTATTGAAAACCTACTGTGTCAAGAAACTTGGCCAACTGTTAGGGTCCTCTCTAAAGCCCAAGCACCCCATTTGTGTAAAGGGTAGAACAATCATACCCTAAGTTACTGCATGGACTCACTATCAGGACCAAAGACAACAGAAATAAATCTCTTACAAACTGTAAAGTCCAAAACACACAGAAGAGATTGTGTTCATTAGTATGGTTTAGCAAGTGAGGAAGGGAACAGAATATAATTAAAGCCTAAGTCTGCTCATTGAGGGAACTATCTGGAAATAGCTTTTAATTTTTTAATAATCATATGTATCCATACATATAAACACATTTGCAGTATATTCTTAAAATGAACTTTAATGCAAGAGAGGAAAAATTTCTGTGATGTGACTTATTCTACAAGATTCCCTTACACTTTCCCAGAAATGTAATTCAGGAAATTAAAAGGAGAAACACTGTTGAATTAAGGTATCAAGGATGGGAATATTATTTAAAACAAAGATGGAGTGAAAACATCAGAAACTGTCTCTGGACACTTGCTCAACCTTCACCTTCTCTCCAGCCCTTTCTCTGTATTCACCTCCTCTGTTGGTACAGAAATCCGTCCTATTCTTAATGCTTTGCTGCTTTCCAACCTCCCCTACAAAGCATTTCCTAATCTCCCCAGAATACGTACTTGTGTTATTTTCTCTGTTCTAACTTCTCTTACTTACTTTGTACTTAATTCTATGTCTTTTGTTCTGCTTTGCTCATTTAATTCAAGGTAACTGTTCTGCAGATAATGTTATAGTCATTCCTGTCTTAAAGGAGGGAAAAACCAAGCCCCACAGGAATTAAATGGTAGCTCAAGAACCGGTGACGAGCAGCTGGGAGAAGAGGAATTAGAAACATACTTGTGAGAGTGTAACCGCCTGCATCTCTCTACTCCTTGTGAGAGTGTAACTGCCCGTGCCTTTGCATCTTTACCAATATGTTGGCCTGATTTAAATTGGCCACCAGCGCTGGATCTCAGGAGGAATATCATTCTCTCCCACGTGCTAGGGTTGTGCATAAAGACGTGCTGAACCCAAAGCCACATAAAGCTCCCCAGTCTATGACCCCCTTGTCTAATCATCAGTGTGGTAGGTTGGTGGTCCTCACTTCGCCAGGAGGTTCCTAACCTCCGTTCTGACATTGTACTGTAAGCAACTGGGAAACACTGTGCCCCTGGGACTCTCTTGGGAAGATCCAGGAGTCCCTGGGCCTAGGTCATGGAAGAAGACACAGGAGCTTTGATCATACTGGACTGGGAGTCAGTGGAGTTCTGGTTCTAGTCGGGAGTCCTACTCCAGCTCTGCCAAGACTTATGGGTGATGGTGGGAAGGCCCCAGCCCCTCTCTAGGTCTCAATCCCTGCTTTGTAGCTTGGAAGAGATTGGAAGAACCCTTCCTCACTGAAGTGCAGTGACTTCACGGTCTTTTTTTTTTTTTTTGGTAAAGACAGAGTCTCACTTTCTTACCCTTGGTAGAGTACTGTGGCGTCACACAACTCATAGCAACCTCCAACTCCTGGGGTTAGGTGATTCTCTTGACTCAGCCTCCTGAGTATCCAGGACTACAGGCGCCTGCCACAACACCTGGCTATTTTTTTATTGTTGTTGCAGTTTGGCTGGGGCTGAGTTTGAACCCACCACCCTTGGTATATGGGGCTGGCGCCCTATCCACTGAGCCACAAGCGCTGCCTATGACTTCACAGTCTTTAGCACCTCCCAAGCTTTCAATGGGTAAATTTTCAAAATCTGAAGTGTTGGATTGTGGGTCTATTGAATTCCTTAGCCTTTGAGGGCCCTAAAAATGGCAAACCGTAGTACTGAACAGAGTACAGGTTATTTGTTCCTCTGTATAAGATCACTGAATTTGATTTCCATTAGGGACCTAAACTCAGGCCATAAAGTGTTAAGCAGGTAGGCAACTGACACTTAAGAACTGGCGAAGGTTTTCATGATCCTTTTGCCTATAACTGGGGTGGCAGGTGAGGGATTACTCTCTAGTTAATGCAAGTATGTGGTTCTTCCTCTTCTTTCTTAAATGGTGTACACATTCGCTCTGTCTGTCTCTCTCTTTCTCTGTCTCTCTCAATTCCATGAGAGCTCTGTGCTTAGCACTACTGAGCTGAGGAAGATAGGACCCAAGGGACCATCCCAGGATTAAATGGAGTTTTCTTATGATTTAGCAGTCTGAAATTGCCAGCTCTAAATCAATGTGAATTCTCTATTTAATTTGAGTCAGTGGGTTTTATGAGTCAGGCGTTCAAGCACGTTCTCTCTCTTTCGATAACTGTTTCAGTACAGTACATGTAGAAATCTTATAGTCTGTCAAGCCTAAAAGGGACCCTAGGGAATGTCTACACCAAGGGTGGCTAACTTGTGGTCTGTGGGCTGCATGCTGATTTTGTGAATTTTTTTTTTTTTTTTTTTTTACTTTTCTGCAGTGTTGAGTATCATTAAAAGTAGGCATGCACTTGTTGTTGTTGTTGTTGTTGTTGTTGTTGTTGTTGTTGTTGTTTTCTTTTGGTTATTCAGCTTTCATCAGTGTTTGTGCATTTAGTGTGTGCCCCAAGACTACTCTTGGTCTTCCAATGTGTAGAGGGGAAAAAAATGGTTGGACGCCCCTGGTCTATACCAAGCCTTAGTCGTTCTTTATGGGAAACTGAGGACAAGTAGAAGAAAGAAATTTATTCAAGGTCACCTCTCTGGAAGAATTAGAACTCGTGTTTCTTCTCTCACTCCCATTGTTATTATATTTCTCCTGTTTAATATCTCTCCTGCTTTGCCTCATACAAAAGCTTTTATTTACTACAGTTGTTTAATATTGCATTCTACCCGTGGATAATCAATCACTCACTTCAGGGGTTTCGATTACAACAGCAAGACATAACTTCAGTTAATCAGAAACCAGGCCACAGGACTCTTACCTGGAATTATTTCTCTAATTAGCTGTAAGGAGAAATAGACCATCTCCCTCTTCTTCTCCCTCCCTTCCTCCTGTTTTTCACACACAAGCTAAGAAAACTAAGATTGTTTAGTGTTACAATTGAAAAGAGGCTTATATTTTGCCTATTCTGACAAAGATATTAATTGGTGAAAGAAAAATAACTTACTTCTTTGGATATCCAAATTCAATTATTGACCACTGACTTTTTTTTAAAAAAATAACACAGCAAAGTATTCATTGTTGTTATTGTTACTAAGGATAACAACAGAAACAAGTACAACCTAGACTTTATCTCTTACAGTTTACCAAGGCCTTAAAATAAACCGCCTCCCTCTCTCCACATGGCAATCATGTGAAGCAGGTATCACTATAATAAAAAAAAATAAAAATAATGCCCTTCCTGAGCTAACTGAGGTTCAAACAGATTAAACTGACACCAAATTACCAAGCTACCAAAATAACAGCACTGAAACTCAAGCAATGGTCTCTTGTTTCCAAACTCTAGTTACTTAATTATCACCAGGTCACCTCTCTGCATGTCACTTCTTCTTTTTGAATGCTTTTATTTTAAGGTAGCTTGGTCCCCTTAGAAAGAGGGGAATCTTGGTTTTAGCCACCCCCCCCCCCCAGCTAGGTGACTTCTTCCCTGAATCATCCAGCTTATCTCTTGGATAAGGTCAGACTGGGCCAGTCTTTTAGTCCTGCTAACTCCTTGCTCAGGACACCCAAGCATTTGGCGTGAATTGTTGCAGGAACAGCAACTCTACTACTACACTATCACATGTCCAGTCTGTCTCTCCTGTCTCCCTTAGAGTCTCTTGAGTGCAGAAAATGTGTCCTATTCACCTGAATATGATTGCTGCCCAGGACACAGCATGGCACTTAGTAGGTCCTCAAAGTATGTTTACTAAACGAATAGAAACTCCAGTCTAATACTCTCAGTTGACACGAGAGATGACTTGCCTAAAATCTCACAGGCAGTTGATGGCAGAATTGGGCCTAGATCACTCATCTCCAGACTCTTTTCAGTGTTTTTCCATGCAGGAAAAAGATGATGATGATGATGATATTATTACTAGTGATAATGATCACAGCCAGCATGTATCAGATGCTGACTACATACTGGAGGCTGCGCTAAGTGCTTTCTGAGAACAATCCTATTTAATCCTCCTAACAATTCTAGGAGGCGAGTTGTATTTTTATCTCCATGTCCCCAGTGAGACAACTGATATACATCATTAGAAAGATAAGAAAATTGAATTATGCTAAAATGAGCTTTAGATTCTCTTCACCTTGCAAATGTCCTCTAGGCAGTCCCTTACCCCCATTGTAAAAATAAATAAGTAAATAAAAGTCAGTACTGGGACAGGGGCCAGAAAGGCTTTTCTTCCTATATAAATAAGACAGACACATCCTGGCACTTTGACAATACATGTCCTGGCCAAGAAACCAGGATGAGGAGATGTGCTCATTAGCCACTAACTTCAGACCTCTTAGGTCTCCTTTATTCGGGCTGTCACTCAACATGGCCTTGTTTTTTTCCAGGCCTCTTGTGAGCATCTCCTGCTGATGCTGATTTGTTTATCTGAAAGGCCAGACTCTTTGGGACCGGCTCATTAAGAAGACATTCCATTTCACGAGGGCCCTGGAGAATGGCAGAGATGCAACATTTCCCGCATGCCTTCCTCTTCCCATATGCCAACGCCACAATAGAAAGGGCTCAGCCTCGAGCCAGCCAAACCCAAGTAGCACAAAATGTGCTCTGCTGGAACCCAGCTTTGAAGAAGAAACATTCTCTTCAAAGCCCTACCTGCCCACTCACCTCTACCAGGTAATCTTCCCCTGATGTGTATATTCCACAGTGATCCTTCCTTATCTGGGTCTGATCGGTACCATGAAACCATGCAATCAGGATAACATAACCATAGGCATTTCTAGCCAGGGATGTGCAGATGATTAAGACTAAACATGTCAATACCCTGGCACTTATGCCAGCCACTCCCTGATCTCCTATCATGGCAGATAGCTCTAATCTACTGTAGCTCTCTTCCCAGCTCAGCATGGAACTCTTCTTAAAAAAACACTCTGGGCAGAAGAGAAAACTTACTGAAAAGGTGAAATAACTTTCTCATTCAGGATGAAGGCACAGGAGATGCAAGAAAAGAAGCTTTCTGCCTGTCAATCCATTGCTCCTTCTGCCACTACGCCTTTCCACTAGGCCTTTCTTGATGGTGTACTTGCTGGTGGCTTTCTCACAGGAGCGGGACCTAACATCACCATCAGAGTTTCAGCTTTCTGAGAGTGGGGCCTGGATCATTTACTAATCTCCTGAGCACCCTTCATGTCGAGTAATATATATGCTGCTTGGTTGACAGAACAACCGAATATACCACAGTTTGTTGATCCATTCATGGATCGATGGGTATCTTTCCATTCTTTTCAAAAGTGTTCTCCCTTACTTCATGGAGCATTTTATGATAGCCACTTTTTAAAGTATCTTTCAGATAATCTCAATGTCCAATTACAATGGCATTGGCATGTGTTGGTTCCTCTCACCCCAATATATTAGATGTTCTTCATTCTTTGTATTTTAAGAATTTAGCATTGTATCCTGGACATTTTGAGTATTTTGTTATGTGACTCAGGGTCTTTTTTACATACTGTGGACAATGTTGACCTTTTTTGTTTTGCTTTAGCAGACAATCAGCCTTTTGGGTTTGGGCCTCAAATTCTGACCAATTTTTTTTTTTTTTTTGAGATAGAGTCTTATGTTGTCACCCTTGGTAGAGTGCTGTGGTGTCATAGCTCACAGCAACCTCAAACTCTTGGGCTCAAGCGATCCTCTTGCCTCAGCCTCCTAAGTAGCTGGGATTATGAGTGGCTGCCACAATGCCTGGCTATTTTTAGAGATGGGCTCTTACTCTTGCTCAGGCTGGTCTCAAACTTGTAAGCAATCCACCTGCCTTGGCCTCCCAGAGGGCTAGGATTATAGGCATGAGCCATTGTGTGGCCTGTTTTGACCCGTTTTGCTTTGGTTGTGTTTTGAAGTTAAGATATATTTTCAGTTTCATTGCTGTTCATATCTGTCCCACATGTGACACCAGTGACCAATATGGCACTGAGGCCATTCTGTAATGCCTTGTTCAGTTCTCAATACTCTATAGATGCAGTTTGGGGTTGGATCAATCTACTCATATGGGGTTGAACCCAGAGGTTTATAAACCACTCAAAGTAGTTACTTCATCGAACTTTTCCCTTTCCACAGTTAGCACTTTCCTTTTATCCTGGTCCTCTTTCTTGGTTCTCCAGCTAGAAATTTGCAACTACAGTTACTCCAATCTAGTATATCCTTTCTGCAACTACAGTTTTGTCAGGGAAAAATGGAGGGAGGACAGAGAGAGACAAGAAGCAACAGCAGTTCCTCCCATTCTGTCAGGACCACGTATTATCTGGTTGGAGAGGAAGGTTCTCCTTCCTCAGGGTCCTTCTGGCTCTCATTGCCCTACTGCTTCTGCTGCCATGGACTGTTTGAGGTTGGGGAACAAGAGAACAGAGAAAAGGAAAAGGAAGAAAGAAGCGTAGGGGATGTCTGCACTTTGAGTATTAGGAAATTGCTCACCTACTCATCAAGCCAAAACTAGAGGTGTCTCCTGGAGCCTTCTCCATTTTGCTAATGCCCACATTGTAATTTTAGGTGACATTGAATTCAGGTGCCCGGAAATACCAGCAGAGAGAAACAGTAAACTCACTACCAGTTTGGTTGTCCTTTGAATGTTCATCTCCTTCTCCAGTCTTCCTGTTAGTATTTATTTTTAGAGCTTTCAAATAGCTGCTCCATGCACTCTGTCCTGATGGTATGACTGCATTCAGTGGGAGAGATGGGTGCAGATGTTTACTTCTTCTTATCTTCATCAAGCTTAATCAATTGATTTGGGGACAGAAATGCAGAGGCAATTCATTCAAGAAAGCTGAGTTTTATCAGCAAAACCTGGTGAAATGTTGCATATCCACATGCTGCATACATGTATACACACCTCAATACATACATCTTACCATTTACAAAATAACTCAAAGTGAATCATAGGCATAAATGTAAAGGGTAAAATTATAAAACTACTTAGAGTGAAATGCAGGAGAAAACCTTTGTGACCTTGGGTTACACAAGTATTTCCAAAATGTGATATCAAAAGCATTATGTGTAAGAGAACAAATTGGTATGTTGGTCTTCATCAAAATTACGAACTCTGTTGTTGGAAGGTACTGTTAAGAAAATGAAAAGACAAGGCACAGACTGAACAACAAATACTTGTCAGTTGCAAAACATATGATGATCTCTCCAAATTTAAAAATAAGCAGAAAAAATCAATTTAAAAATGAGTAAGATATATGAACAGAATATAAAAATGAGTAAAAGATAGAAAACAAATAAGTGCCTAAGAAGACATTCAACTCATCAATCATTAGGGAAATGCAAATCCAAACTACAATGAGATGCCATGACATACTTCTTACAATGACTATATCAAATGTTGCTGATAGAGTAAAGCCAAGGCGGTGCCTGTGGCTCAAAAGAGTAAGGCCCCGGCCCCATATGCCATAGATGGCAGGTTCAAACCTAGCCCTGGCCAAAAAACTGCAAAAAAAAAAAAAAAAAAAAAGAGTAAAACCATATGAACTCTTAGACACTGCTGGTAGAAATGACAACACTTTCTGGACTTTTCTTGGCTCTCCAGATGAAGATCTAGACTCCTCCATATATAGTGACTCCCAGTGGCCTGGTTCCATCTTCCCACAAGTAATGGTACTTATCCTCCTTATCTCAGCCTGGTCACCACCTCCTCAGGCAACTTCCATTTCCTGGTCACTGCCCTGACCAGACCATATACCCCTGTTAAATGATTCTCTCTTTTTTTAAAATTTCAAATTAATATGAAGGTATAAATTTTTAGATTATGTTATTCTTATTTCCAGGGTAAAGTCCCAGTTGTAAAAGAGCCCCTCACCCAAGAGGGTGTTATACACCCTCACAATGTGTGCAATAGGTAATGGGTGAGATTCTACCACACGCCCTCCCTCCTTCTGCCAATCATCCTCCCCCTCGCCCCCTTTCTCTCTCCCTGCCCCGTACTAGACTATATTTGTGTTTTATTGTTCATATGAGTACATAATTATTTATATATTGTTTTCATATTAATGTGGAGTACACTGGATATTTATTTTTCCAATCTTGCAATACTTTGCTAAGAAGAGTGTTTCAGCTCCATCCAGGTAAACATAAAAGATGTAAGTATTCATCTTTTTCAATGGCTGAATAGTATTTCATGGTATACATATGCCACAGTTTGTTGATCCATTCAGGGTTTAATGAACATTTGGGTTGCTTCCATGACTTGGCAATTATGAATTTAGCCACAAGAAACATTCTAGTGCTGATATCTTTGTGGTGAAGTGATTTTTGCTTTCTGGGTAGATATCTAGTAATGGGATTACAGGATCAAATGGAAGGTCTACTTTTAGTTCTTTGAGGATTCTCCATACTTCTCTCCAAAACAGCTGTATTTAGTTTGCAGCCCCACCAGCAGTACCATGTTTCCCCGAAAGTAAGACCCACCCAAAAAATAAGGCCTAGCAGGATTTCTATGCATTTGTTAAATATAAGCCCTACCCTCATAATAAGACCTAGTGGTGGGTGTGGCTATGCAGCATATCTGCATAGCCTTGCCCTGCATTTCAGTGTGGAGCGGAAAGGAAGACTGGAATACCTTCTATCTGCCACAGCTCCTTTCTCTGAGCTGTTTGCACTTGTGCAGGTGTGTGTGTGGTAACCACGGTGGCAGGCATCCTATTGTGCATGTGCAAACGGCTAGGGGAAAGGACTTCATACATCACTAGTGCCAGCCCCACCAACAAAGTCAGCTCCCCCTATCAGGTTCCAGAAGAAGATGACTTAACTGTATTTGAATAAATGTAGATTGTTGTATTATACTTAATAAAAATAAGACGTCCCCTGAAAATAAGCCCTAGTGTATCTTCTTGAGAAAAAATAAATATAAGACAGTGTCTTATTTTTGGGGAAACATGGTATAAAAGTGTTCCCTTCTCTTCACCTACACACCAGCATTTGCAGTTTTGGGACTTTGTGATGTGGGCTAATTTTACTGGGGTTAGAACTAACTACATACATTCATTATGTGATCATTTGTTTAATATCATTTTCTCCCAATTCTCACCTAAGCCAATCATTTCGTTAGGTGTTGTAAAATGGAGACTTTTAAATTTCTATTATTCCTTCTACATTTATTAGCTGGCATTCCTCTGCAAAAAAGAACTTTCACTCTTTTCTTCCCTTTAAAAATACAATTTTTGAATCACCATGGAGTTATGGATTCTGTTTACATTTTTCTAGTGAATGCAAAAAAAAATTCTGAATGTGTTAATTCATTATCCAACTGGAATTTATAGAGTGCCAACTGTGCTTGTCACTGGGGATGTGATGGAAATTATATCCTGGCTGGGAAGCAGCCATTAATGAAATGATCACATAAATGAATGTAAGCCTTCCCATGTAATTAGATCTATAAAGGGGAGCAGTTGACAGGGGTATATGAGCTGGTCAAGGCAGTCACCAGGAAATGGATGCAGCCCCAAGAGGTGATGCCTGGGCTGAGGGGTAGAGGATGAGTGCCATTCTTCCCTTGAAGGCAGGACTGTGGGTAGAGTGTCCTGAAGACACAGGAATCCTGGAGGCAGTGGGAGTTGGGCACACGGTTAGAATACAATGTCAGCTGTGTGGAAGGACAGAGAGCACTCATGGTGAAAAAACAGTGTGAGATGAGAAACCATTGGAACATGGCCACTGGAAGTCTTTGTGTGTGGAGGAATTTGGATCTTAATCTGGAGAGCGAAGGGAAGTCAAGGAAATGTGTTTTCTAGATCTAGACCAGATGAGCTTTTGAGGAAACCACCCTACAAGTGCGATGCTCAGAGACCTATCAGTAGGCCACCAGAGAGGCTGACAGAGGGCGGAGGGTGAGCTCTCTAGGTTATGGAGAGAAATCAACAGATTGGAGAATGGTGCAAGATACGAAACTAATGTGTTTCTCCGTGGTGGAAAGATTCTATATCTTGATTGGCAAGTGGTCACATGGGGGATCACTTACCAGAAGTCATCAGATTGGTACACAAAAAATCCAGGCACTTTGCTATATATAAATTTTACTAAAGGGTATCTTGTTAAGTGAAAAAGAAGCATTGAGCCATGTGTATAATGTGGTATCATTTGTTAAAGGAGCAGCAGATATGCATAAAGCACCTCTGGGAGGGAACACAGGTAAGTAGTAACACTTGCTTGGTGGGAGGAGAGTGGAGTATCTGGAAGACGGAAGAAGGAGGGAGATGTTTTATGAATATTGTTTTTCACTTTGGAATTTTAAACCATGTGATAGGACTCAGAGATAGATTGGAAACGGGTTTGGGGAAGAGGAAGGTGCCAAGGATGACTCTGATGCGGTCTGGCTTCTGCAAGAGAGGGTTATGCCAATTATTGTGCTAAAATCTACAAATAAAAGATGCCATATCTAGTGCCAAGTTCCTGGGAAATGGGGGGGAATGCACCAAAGTACAGAAGAGGGACCAGCCTGAGGCAGGATGAGATGCAGGGCCTTTGAATGGGAAGAAGACAGGATGCCTGTGGATGAAGATGGTACATGTGTGCGCTTGGAAGCAGCGAACATTTTTACATAAACCTTTGTAGACTCTGCCTCGGATGGTTTGAGGAGGAATAACAAGCTGCACTTTTCTTTTCTCTCCCCAGTCGAAAGTTTTTTAAAAGTTTGGGTTAGGCAGGTGGGAATCAAAACGTCAGCTTTATTTAAGGCACCCAGAATTTGATCATTTTTGAGTTGACCAGAGGTGGGGAGTGATGGACAAATGCAAGGTCAGTGTCCTGTGCAGGGAGGGAGAGCCCAGGAGTCAGAGCGAGAGGGTTACCAAGAGATCAAGTGTTACACTAACTGCTCCCAAGTTCTGGAGAAAGTTTTATAGTCCAAGCAAAAGAGGTTTCCTACCACTACCCGTTCCCTCAGAATTCCTGTAAACATGTTTATGTCTTTATATCTCTGCCAACATTGGGTTGCTATGAATACTTTTAAAGTTTGCCTGTTGATTGGGCTAAAAATGTTATGTCATTATGGAGATGTTTTCCAACTATAGTTGCCTGGGACTCACTTTTGTGCATTCTGATTCAGTTGGTTTGGCCTGAGTCTCATCTGTGTATTTGAAAGCAGTCAAAACCTTCTTTGCGGGGGGTGGGGGGTGGAGGGGGGAACCTTCTTTCCTGATAATCACGTCAAACAGATAAGATCAAGGCAGCTCTGACATTTGATTGTTGGTGTCAACAAATACTTTTCTCTAACTTTGACCAGGATTTTGCTTTATTTCTAATCTACTCCCCTCCATCAAAAGGCTGGGACTAATTAAAACTGGCAGGGCCTGTTCCCATAGGCCTCCTCCCCTGCCTCTCCTCTGCCGCTGATCAGAGGTGAAGGAGGGGTTTTGCTGGGTCTGAGGTCCAGCTCATCTGAAGATCTCAGTTTAGAGAGAGGCGGAGTGGGAGCAAGGCTCTGATGCCTACATCACCGCGCTGCTTCCCCGGCTCAGGAACTGTGGTCAAACCCCAGCATCTTATTTCATTCTGGTTCAAGTGGTGCTGTGTCTGGCAACTGTTCTTCGGCATTTGTAGGACAAGGTTAGCGTCTTGAAGTTTGGCTTAGTTTTCATTTTAACTGTTGGTTCATTGGCTGATTTTTGTAGGTTTCAGGGAGGAGGTTTGAAAAATGTCTCCTTACACTGTCATCTTTCTTAGAAGTCTCTGTCTTTCCCTGAATTCCTAACAAACAAACAAACAAAAGCTTGAGAGTGCTTATGCTGCAAAGCGAAAGTATCTTGTTCTAAGCTTTCTCACTCTTCCTGAGACAACTAAATTTCAATATGTACAGACTAAGACATATGCTTATTTTCTTAACTTATAGTTTTTAGATAATGTATTTTGATTTTCTTCTCTTACATTGTGGTTTATGTTACACTTTCCAGTCAGACTGGGCTAAACTATGCTTTTAATTCTGTAAATTTTGCTTTATGTATTTTGAGATGTATACACTTTAGAAATATACCTTCCAGGGAGGTTGATCCATATCATTATTAAATGCTTTTCTTTATCTCTAGTAAGACTGTTTTACCTTAAAAATGACTTTTTTTTATTAATACAGCAGTGCCTACTTTCTTCCTCTCCTTCTTTCTTCTTTTCTTTTCTTTTCTTTCTCTCTCTCTCTTTCTTTCTTTCTTTCTTTCTTTCTTTCTTTCTTTCTTTCTTTCTTTCTTTCTTTCTTTCTTTCTTTCTTTCTCTCTTTCTCTCTCTCTCTCACTCTCTCTCTCTCTCTCTTTCACTCCTTCTCTCCTCTCCTCTCCGCCTCTCCTTCCTCCCTTTCTTAATACTGTGTGTACCATTCTTTCATACTGGACCACCCTGTGCCTCATTTAATGCGTGTCTACTGTCAGTAAAATCTAGTTAGAAATTTTTATATTTGATCCAATCTTTCTCTTGAGATTAGAATATATTTGGCCAGACAATATTGAATGCAATTGCTGATCTATTTGGGTTTCAACTTACAATCTTACTATTTATTTTCTGGTCATTGCATTGGTTCTATTTTTCCATTTTTCTCCTTTTTTCCCTTTTAAAGGAATTAAGTGTTTTTATTATTCTGTTTCCCCTGTATTAATTATGCATTGTTGTAGTGATAACCTTAAGGACAGTGATGCATATCCTTGACCCACTGGTATATATCCTAAGTTAGTATACTATCACTTGATACAATGTAGGGACCAAGAGAACATTCTGATTTCATTTGCTTTGTTCCCACCTTTAGTGTGATTGTTTTTCATGTATTTTATTTCTTCATGTATTTAAATGCCTACCAGAGATTAACATTTATTATTACTAGGTTAAATATAATAATTGTTATTTAGATTTGTTCATATATTTACCATTTCCAGGGCTCTTTTTTCTGTTGTCTCCATTCCTTTATCTGATACCATATTATTTTTCTGCCTGAATAACTCTATAGAAATTCCTTTAGGATGGATGTTGTTGAAGAATACTCTGCCTATATGTTTAAGAATACATTTATTTCACTTAAAAAAAATTTGTCCATGAATTTCTTGGCAACAGGGATCCTCCTCCCTCAGCCTCCCAAGTAGCTAGGACTATAGGCACCTGCCACAACACATGGCTAATTTTTCAATGTTTGGTAGAGACTGGGTTTTGTTCTTGTTCAGGCTGGTCTTGAACTTCTGACCTCAAGAGATTCTCCTGCCTTGGCCTCCCAGAGTGCTAGGATTACAGGCATGAGCCACTATCCCCAGCCTCAACCATAATAAACATTTTTATTATCATGTTCAACTTACACATAAGTGTACATATTTCTGGGGTCAGTATGAGTATTTTGATACACATATACAGTGTATAATGATCAAATTTGGATGATTAGCACATGCATTACCTCAAACATTTATCTTTTTTTGTACAATCATAAATCTTTAAGACTTCACTTTTTTCTTTTAAAATCAATTTTATTGGGGACCATTTACATACAATAAAAGGCACTCATCTTAAATGTACAGTTTGGTGAGTTTTGACAAATGTATAACCCCTTGTAACCATCACCATAATCCAGACAAACATTTTCATCAGTGTAAAATGTTCCCTTACTGACAGTTCCCTTTACTGTCAATCAGTCACGCACTCTTGGCCCCACCCATTCATTCATTTACTTTCTGCCGGTATGGCTTTGTTTTTCCTGTTATGGAATTTTGTAAGAATTAAATAATAGAGTATGCATGATGAACATTTTATCCTCTTCTGTTGTTTTTCTATTTATTTGTTCAAAGATGGCTTTTGAGGAGCACAAGCTTTTAAATTTGGTAAAATCAAAATGATCAAACTTTTCCTTTATGATTTGTGTTTTTGGTATCCTAATTAAGAAATTTTTGCTTACTCCACTTTGCAAAAATTTTCTCCCATGTTTTCTTTCTTTTCTTTTTCTTTTTTTTTTGTAGGTTTTGGCCGGGGTTGGGTTTGAACCCACCACCTCCGGCATATGGGCCAGAGCTCTACTCCTCTGACCTACAGGCACTGCCCCTCTCCTGTGTTTTCTTTAGAAGTTTTGTGGATTTAACTTTACATTTGGATCTCTGAGCCATTTTGAGTTAATTTGTTAATTTGAACTCATTTGTTTCACATGGATATCCAGTTATTCCGGCACAATTTGATGAAAAGCCCACCCTTCCCCTCCCTGAATTAATTGGGCATCTTTGTGAAAACCAATGGATCATATCTGTGTGGGTCTTTTCCTAATCTGTTCTGTTCCTTTGATCTGTATCTCTATCCTATCAAAACCACTCTTGTATTGAAATAAGATAGTCCTTTTGAACTTTCTTCCTTTAAAAAGTTGTTTTGGCTCTTCTATATTAAGTACATGTGAACAGTTTTAAACTAGCTTGTCCATGTTTACAAAAAAGCTTGTTTGATTGGGATTATGTTGAACCTACAGATCAATTTGGAGAGAACTGACATCTTAAAAATATCAAAACTTTAATCCATGAACTTGCCATATCTCTCCATTTAGTTTAGTTTTGGTCTTTTATTTCTCTCTGCAACATTTGTAGTTTTTAATGTACAGATCTGATAAATGCATCCCTGATATTTCATGCTTCTGAGGCTATTGCGTATAGTTCTTCTAAAATTTCATTTCCCAGTTGTTTATTGTTGGCATTGATCTTGTATTCTGTGACCTTGTTAAAGTCACTTAGCTCAAATGGCTTTTTCTCCATGTATATAATCATGTTGACTTTCAATAAAAACGGTCTTACTTCTTACCCATCTGTATGTATCTGCTTTCCTATTTATTGATTTATTTCACTGGCTGAAGCCTTCAACTAACATTAAATAGAAGACTTGCCTGATTTTTACAGGGAAAGCATTCCATCTTGGACCATTCAGTGTGACTGTACCGTCAGTTTTCTATAGTACCTCTTATCTAGGTGAGGAAGTTCCCTTTGATTCCAAGTTTTCTAACAGTTTTTGTCATAAATGGGTTTCAGATTTTCTCAAATGCTCTCTATGAGTGCATTAGGATGACTGTGATTTTTTTCTCCTATGAATAGGATGAATTACATTGATTCATTTTTTAGAATTTAAAATTTAAGCCAACTTTGTATAACTTTGAAAAACTCCACTTTGCCAAAATGTATTCTCCTTTTTACACATTACTGGGTTCAGCTGTCTTGATATATTGTTAAAATTTTTGCAAATGCTTATTTTGTATAGTCTCTATCCGATTTTAGTAATAGGGTATGACAGTGGCCTCATAAAGTGAGTTGAGCCGTGTTCCACTCTATTTTATGAAAGTTTTATAAAAATGGTATTAGTTTTTTATTACATGTCTCTTAGAATTCACCAGAGATGTCATCTGGACACAGAAGGGCTTGTTTATATGTTGGGTAGACAGGAGGTCATTAATTACAAATTAAAATTTAAAAACATATATAGGCTATTCAGATTTTCCATATCCTCTTGGATCTATTTTGTTCATTTGTGTTTTTCAAATAAATTTTTTATTTAGTCTTAATTGTCAAGTTTTTGGCATAAAGTGGTTTTTTAATATTCCTTTGTCATTCTTTTAAATATCTTTAGGATCTATAGTGATGCCCTTTCTATCATTCTTGATTTTGATAATGTGTGGTTTTGCTTTGTTTTAAAATCTGCTTAGCTAGAGAGTCATTCATTTTATTGATATTTTCATTGATTTTTTTCTTTATTCATTTTCTATTTCATTTATTCCTGTTAACTTTATTTCCTTCCTCCTGTTTTCTTTCAATTTAATTTGTTCCCCTTCCAGCTTCTTTAGTTGGGATCTTAGAACATTGGTTTCCAACATTTCACCTTTTTCTAAAATAAGCATTTTAAGGTATAATTTCCCCTGTAAATACTGTTTTAACTGATTTCAATCCACTGTGCTTTCATTTCATTTGCTTCAAAATGTTTTTAAACTTCCTTTGTGATTTATTGTTTGACACATACATTAGACAGAACTATTGTCTTTTTTCAACTTGTAAAATATTGGGGAATTTTCCAGGTATCTTCTTATTATTGATTTCTAATTTCACTATGGCCAGAGGCTGTTTTCTGTATGATTTCAAATCCTTTAAAATTTATTAAGAATTGTTTTGTGGCACAAAGTATGATCTTTCTTTCATGTACATTCTAAGTGTGCTTGAAAAGATTGTGTTAATGTAGTGCTTTATGAATTCAATTTGGTCAAGTTGTTTGATAATGGCTTACACTCTTTACCTCAATTCACACTATGTTTTGGCTTAAATCTACAATCTTGCCATTTCTTTTCTATAGGTCTCATTTCTTTCTTGTTCACTTTTCCCTTTTCATGCCTTTTTTGCTATTAGTTATTTTTCAGATCGTCTATTTAATCTCCTTTATAGATCTATTTGCTGTATCTCTTTCTACTGTAGGGTTTCTAACATGGGCCTTTAAATAGTACAACAGTCTGGTGTCAAATAGTATTATACTACTTTATGGACAAAGTACCTTGTCACAGTGTATTTCCCTTTTCTCCCTTCCTCTGTGCAATTGTCATATATGTTTTACTTATACATTGTAAATCCCCTAAATGCATTGGTAGTATTTTTATCTGAAACAGTCCACTACTTCAATAAATTAAAAAATTGTAAGACAAAACTTTTTATAATTACTCACATACTTACAATTCCTAGGATTTATCATTCCTGAGTTTTTATTGTCATTGACTTCAGCCTAATAGCTACATATTTCTTTACTTTTTGTTTATTTCAGAACCTCTTTATTTTACCCTCACATTTAGAAATACCTTGCTGATTGAAGAATTCTAGGAATTTTTCTTTTTCCTTTCAGCACCTTGAAGATATTTCATCTCTTCTAGCTTACATTGTTTCTGAAAAGAAGTTAGTAATATTTCTTCTCTTTGCTCTCCTAATGTCAAGTGTCTTCTTTCTCCGTATACTGTAAGACTTTCTTCTTTATCATTGGCTTTCGGCAATTTGATTATAAGCAAATACTTAAATCTTCCTGGTGTAGTTTTTCTTGTATTAATCTTGCTTGGTGTAAGTTGAACCCTTTGGATCTGTGTATTGATAGGTTTTATCAAATTTGGGAAATCTTAACTACTATTTATTCAAATATTATTTTTCTGCCTAAACGTCCTAACACACACACACTCTATCTCTCTTTTTTGGTTTTAAAATTGAACTTATGTTAGTTTGCTTGATATTGTACCACTAATCACTAAAGCTTCTTTTATTTTTTCAGCCATTTTTCTTTCTCTGTTTCAATTTCTATTATGTTTTCAAGTTCACTTACCTTTGCTCTACCACATTTAATCTTCTGTTAAATCCTCAAATAACTTTTTCATATTAAATATGTTTTTTCAACTCTAGAATTTTATTTGCATCTTTTTAATGCTTCCATTCTTTTTTTAATATTTTCACATTTTCCTTTAAATCCTCGGATGTATTTATAGCAGTTGTTCGAAAGCCCCTGTCTGCTAATTCCATCATGGTTATTTCTGCTTCTGAAATAACCCAGTAAATGTGGTGGACACAGTAAATGTTCTGTTGTTAAGTCTCTGAATTGTTTTTGTGTGCTTCTTAAAGAATTTTGAAGTTTTTTGGTTTGTCAGACAAATGATTTGAGAACCTTTGATCCATGTGATGTTTGGTTTTAAGCTTTGTCAGGACGAGTCTTAGACTAGCCTTTACTCTAGGGCTAGTTCAGTCCTCCTCTTAAGGTTCAATCTACTTGGGGATGCTACTGTATCTCCCACCTATTAAACGGGTTTTCTCACTCAGGAGCATCAGAATGTAAATGTCTCTCCAGTTCTTTCTTAGATCTGGAAATGCTAAACTTACAAGATTCCACTCAGTGTTCCTTGCCTGGCTACATGACATTTTATCCTCTGTAGGCGCATCTTAGTTATCAGCTAGGAATTTAAAGGAGTGCCTAAGGACAGTTTTCCATTTCTTTATACGTAGAGTCTTCCTCTGTGTCTCTGGCCAACATTTTTTCAGCTACTTCAGCCTCTGTGAACTCTGATTTCTGTTTCCTCAATTCTGTAAGACTATGTTCTGCTTTTGTTTCCTTCCCCTTTACAGTGATAGGGAAAATATCTCCACATAGCTATGCCATCGTAGGGCTCACTTAGTTGGTATTTTTTCTCATGTGGATTACAGTCCTGCACTGTCTGCTATCCAACAGTTAATTTGTTATTATTTACTTAGTTTCTGTTTATTAACAGTTGGAAGGAAACTGGCTTAGAAGGAAAAATTGCTCAGCTTTCTTTTTAATGAGTATTTTCACTGAGTCTGAAATTTAGGTGGAGAACTGTTTTCTTTTAGCCTGGTGTGATTACACCCATGATTGTAATGATTTGAGCTTGTATCATTTTTATTGCGATGTCAGGCTAATTGTTCCTTTGAAAGTTAGTTTTTGTGTGTGTGTGTATGTGTGTGAAGGAGAGGGGGCCTATGCTACTTTTAATATTTTGTTTTTGCTTGTTAGAAATGTAGTTATGATTGCTTTTGTGGGACTTTTTTTGGGGTATATATCCTGCTTGGAGTTCATAGAATTCCCTGAACCTGTAGCTTAATACAGCAGAACTTCTGTAAGTTGACCACCCAAAGGACCCTAACAAACTGGCCAATACATGGTGGTGGTCAACATAAGGAGCTAGGCCTACTGTAGTGATACGTACATGTGTTGCATGTCCAGTCTATGAAAATTAAGTCGGCTGGAGGAGATGGTCTGTGTAGGGAGCTGGTCAACTAAGGAAGTTCTAGTATATCTCTATCAGTTTTGGAAAATTCCCAGCCGTACGATAGCATCCACCCTCTCTTTTTCTACTTTCCTTTTCAGTTGCATGTGGGACTGTTCACCATGCTTTGTGTATTTCTTAAGCTATTTCTCTATTTCCTACTTTTTCTTCTCTTCACACTTTAGTAGGCTCTTTTCTATTGACCTATTTAACACTAATCTTTCCTTCTGCTGTGTCTCTACTGATTTAAACACAAATTTTGAGTCCATTTTATTTTATTTTATTTTTTTTTTGGTTTGGTTCCAGAATCACCATTTTATTCTGTTTTAAATATACATTCTAGTTATTCCCTGGCGAGTTTCTTTATCTTGTCTTCTATTTTCTTGGAAATTTATCACAATTGTTTTGGTGACTATTTTATGTAACTCCACTATCAGGATCACCTATGTTTTTATTTGTCTGGGTTTTTATTTTCTTGACTTTTTTTTTTTTTCTTTGTGTCCTTTCTCCTGGATGCCTGTTAATTTTTGATGAAATGCCAGCTGTCATATTTGAAAAATTGGAGTTCTCTCCCTGCAGAGAGATTTGTTGTTCTCTCCCCTCAGAGAGATTTTAATTTTTAGCTGGCAAACGGTTAGGGTAGGTGTAGATCACATTTTGCTAATAAATTGTTGAGGTAATTGGAGGCTGGATTTGATTCTCCAAAGGCTTTGGTTTCCTTGTGTCTTAATGCATACAGTTTTTCAAGGGCTTCAGCTGAAACCCTGGAGTATTTATCAGCACCCCACCTCCTTGGTAGGTTCTGACTCCAGGTTTCATCCAGTTGCCATTATGAGATTCCAGAGAATTCCCTTTCACTTTTTAGCTTCTTGCCTGTTGCTTGGTGTCTTTTCTTTACCTTTCAGCCTGGGCAGCTTTGAAAAAGGCAAAGACCTTTGGGGGAAAGTGGATCAGAATGGGGCTTCTTCCACTTTTCTTTTAGTAGTTTTTTTATTTTTAAACAAAGGCTTACTCTGTTACCCTTGTATAGTGATCTGGTGTCATAGCTCACAGCTACCTCAGTCTCTTGGGCTCCAGCAATCCTCTTGCCTCAGCCTCCTGAGTGGCTGGGAGTACAGGCTCTGCTAATTTTTCTATGTTTTAGTAGAAATGGGGTCTCACTCTTGCTCAGGCTGGTCTTGAACTCCTGAGCTCAAGCAATCCACCTGTCTCAGCCCCTCAGAGTTCTGGGATTGTAGGCGTGAGCCACTGTGCCTGGCTGATTCTTCCACTATTTGAAGGTTTCTTTTCCTTAGGATTTTAATCTCTCAAATACTGGCTGTCTTGGTAGTACCTGTCTTCTTTCTATGTGTGCAATGCTCTCAAAACCTATTAGGTATTACTTCCTTTCAGCATTTTGACTCAATGCTACTTGCAAATCAGCTAATGTAAAGGTGGCAGAGAATGTTCAATTCCTACCAGTGCCATTCTCTTCTCTTTGGGCTCTTGGCCCCATTCTTGAGTTCTTAATTTTGATTCCATCTTTATTGGTTGCTAATGTGTGTTTTTGAATATTTTATTTCAGAAAAAGTTAAAAAAGCCATCTGTTACTTGATGATCCATTTCATTAGGAAACATTTTTCACTTAGTTTTATATATGGTGACATCTTAACTGAGTATGTAAACCCTAGATGAGACCATTTCCCTCTCTGAGTTCCTCAGCTCATTTTCTTTCTGTTACCTAGTGGTGTACATACTCCTGAAATGCCAACCTTATGTTTTTCTTTGTTGATAACTTGTTTCTTTCTTGTCTAAATTTTTCTTCACGTGTGTCATTATAATCTCTTCTTCTTGCAACAGAGTAAACCCTTAATTGTTTTTATAAGGCAGTGATGGTGTTGCTCTTTTTAGAAGTACTACATAGGTATTGCTTTGAAGCCAAATTCCTGCAAAACTTTTTTCTCATTTTAAAAAATGAAGCCAATATTAAAAATGTTTATTGAAGAACATCCATTCAGTACACATCTTAAAAAATTGATGTCTACTCAAACTGCTTTTCCAGAGTTAGTCAGTTAACAGACAACATTCAAATTATATTCTGTGCAAATACATTGTGTGTATATATATGGAACTCATGTACCAGTTTTCTTTTTTAAGGGTGTCACACATGTTGTTTTGCAATTAGCTTTTCCCACTTCACAGTATATTTTTTTGACAATTTTCCAAGTTAGTAAATCGTTGTGGTTATTTATTGCTGCATCACAAATCATGCCAAAACTAAACAATGTAAAACAACAATTTATTACTACTACTTCTTCTAGTTCTGTGGGTTGGGAATTCAGAGGGAGAATGGTGGGGATGGCTTATTTCTGTTCTACAATATCTGAGGCTTCAGCTGGGAAGACTGTCACAGCAGGGGCTGGAATAGCTTCGGACAGGGCAGATTCAACTCCCCCCCCTTCTCCTCCCTCCCTCCCTCCCTCTTTCTCTCCCCCATCTCTATTTTACTCCCTTCCTCCTTTCATACAACTTCTCATGTAGCTAACTCGGGCTGCCTTACAGCATGGTGACTTTGGGGCAATTGAACTTCTCGCATGGTGACTCAAGGCTCTAAGAGAGTGTTTCAAAAAACAGGAAATGAAAGTTTCTTAAGTCCTAGGCCTGGAAGCTTGCACAAAATAACTTCTTTATCTATTAAAGAAGTCATGGGTCCTGCCTCGATTCAAGGGTAGGAAGCTATAGACCCACAAATCTCGATAAGAAGACTGTTAAAGAATTCATGACCATCTTTAACTCACCATGGTAAAAAATTCAGCTTTGGCAAAGAATTATTTACTTTCTTCCAACATGAGAAATATCCACTAACATCCCTACACCTCGAAAAGTCTCATTTCAGTGTGGCGTCGTCATTTCAGATTTGAGGTCTTGGGTCACATCATTTAAAGTAGATTCAGATAGGGGATGAGCTTCCCTGGGTGAAGTTCTTTTTGATCCGAAGATCTGTTAACTCGAGAAACAAGTTCTCTCTTCTTTTTTTTCCCCTTGAGCACCCAATGTATACCAGTGAGGCAGAGAACCATTTAATAGGGGGTATTCCCTGTAGTAGTCACTGGTTTATAGCAATTCTGAAATCTAGCAAGGGGCATGTCATCAGTTTCTTAATTAGGGGCCAGTTCTCCTTCTTGGGAATGATTCTCTTGGCTTCATCTTTTGGGCTCCTGGTTCCACATTGAGCCCATTTTTCCATAAGAGACAATTCATGTTTTTAGCTTGTTTTTCCCCCATAAAGGGTCAGAGATTCAAAGCCCTCCTTTCGTTTTGTACGGATTCATCCCTTTCATGTTCAAGCTTTAAGAACATTGAAGGCCCACTGTGATTCAAATTATTATCCATCCATTGAACAAAAGCCACACTTACAAATCTCTTAAAGAATAGGCAGGTCTCTCTCTTTAGCCTACAAAGCTTCTAAGGTCCAACGTTATTAAGATACTTAGATGCCTTTTTAGGTGTGTCCTTAAATGTGTCTGAGGCTTTGCTAAGTGATTATATGACCCTATTTTTTTTTTTTTTGAAACAGAGGTTCACTCTGTTCTGTATAGAATGCCATGGTGTTATAGCTCACAGCCACCTCAAAGCCCTGTGGTCAAGTGATCTTCCAGCCTCCTGAGAGGTGGGGACTACAGGCACCCACCACAATGCCTGGTTAATTTTTCTATTTTTAGTAGAAACGGGGTCTCTTACTCAGACTGGTCTCTAATGCCTGAGCTCAGGCAATCCACCTGCCTCGGCCTCCCAGAGTGCTAGGATTACAGACGTGAGCCACTGTGCCTGGTGCATCCTTGACTTAATCTTTACCCAGAGACCAGAATTTACTTCTCTCGATTTGAAAGTTTTTGCCTAGAAATACCACAATGAGAAACAGTGGTCCTTCTAACCCAGCAAGTCCTGGTTCCTTCCTATTTCCTGTCTGTTTCACTAAAAAGAACCCAGAATAGCTTCTTCTCTAATTAATCTCTCTCTGTTTATCTTTCATCATAGGCATCTAGAAAAATTCAGCTGGCATTTTCTATTTTGTACTTGGAAATTGCCCGAGTCAGATCCATGTGTTCGTTAGGTATCCTTTCCATTTGCTACGTTACTGCAGGCAGCAATTTTGCTAACGGTTATGCCAGGACGTGACCCTGGTCCTCCTCTCTCCAGCTTCTGATAAGTTTTCTCCACGTTCTTCATGTTTTCTACAACAATCTTCTGGAGGCTCTGCAACTCTCATCAACAGTCTTTCAAGGCACTTGAAAGCTTTTGCCCACCGCCCAATTCCAAAGCCAGCGTTTTAAGTTTCTGTTACAGTAGCCCTCTGCTTCCAGATGACACATTTTGTTCTGGTTATCTGTTGCTGTAAAACAAGCCACTCTAAACCCTCCAGCCACAAAGTAGAGCATGTGTGTTGTAAAGAATCCAATGCATCCTACCTTCCACACGGTGATGGAATATACAGAACACTTTCCCCTCCACCATATACTTACCCAAATGATTTTCTCTATTTCTGCCTATTTCAATTCAGAGTAAAAGGGATCCTTTTCTTTCATCACCCTCTACCATTGGCTGTTTTGGGCACATGAAGTAAATGTATTTATTGGCAATAAAACAAAAGGAGAGATGATAGGAGGGAAGGGGCAGAGGAGGGAGGGCCTTTGGCCACTTCAGAAAATGATGAGCGCTGGTAAGGTAGCAATTGTCTAGGTGTTTGATTTGTGTCACTCTGAGTCCCAAAGGTACAGGCAAGGTGATAGAGGGAAGTTAGTCTCCTCCTAGCTGTTTCCTGCGGGGTGGGGAGCTGTCTTATTCCAGGTTAGAGAGAAAACTTATGCCAAATACAGCCACAACTGCAGGTGAAGGGTGGTATCTCCCATTCATTTTGTTCTATGTTGACTTTAGCCTTCATTCCGTAATTGTCATTTTCATAGGAAGGAGCTGACACACGCACACACACATCTATATTGACCACATATATTGAATAAAAGTTGGAGCAAGAGTAGCCGAGCCCACAAGTCTGCAACTTGCTTATCCTGGAAGTCTCACAATGGTCACAGCTGGTGAGGATCACAAACTAGATTGGGCATAATCACTGAAGCCTGCCATTCTGCTTTATCCCATTCTTGAGGTCCTTCAAGCTTGGTATCTTGGGGAAAAGAGCCTTGATTTCCCCCTCCAAGGTAAACTCTTTAATATGTTAACTACTTACTAATGATAAGAGCCAATGTTTGTTGAAAGCTTACTTTATGCTTGGAACTGGAACTGCTATTTCACACAATCACATTTAATCCTTACAGCAGCCTCATAGGGTACATACTATAATCAGGCCTATTTTGCTGATGAGGATGGTGGTATTTAGAGAGAACAAACCACCTTCCTGAATTCACACAGGCAGCGAGCGAGGAAGGAATGAGAGCTTTGACCAGATGAGTCCCACACTGGTAATGTGGGTGACCTTTGCATTTTACCAGGAACTCCGTGTGTGTACATATGTGCTGGGGGTTTGGTGACCCAGTTGTCATCTACAAAGTGCCAAAACAATTGCTTACAGAGGTAATAGGTGGGTAGGAGATGTAGCTTTCATCCAAACTAAGAGATCAGAGGAAATGATCATACAGAGATCCCACCAACTCTATTCATCTGCCTGGGACCCTTTTATGGAAACCTCTGGAAACACCTTCTATGCAAATCCTGCACTAGGTATATAAATTCAGCAAGTGGATCAAGAAGGTTATCAGACATTTGGAGATTATGGCGCACATAAGGGAATACAGTAATAAAGCAGGGTAATAAATGCAAAATGCTGAAGGCGTGGTACCCACCATGAGTGCTTCAGAGACTCAGAACCCACGCCCAGACTATAAGCCGAAGGCACAGACCCAGAGGGGACCTTTACATGCTGCTGGCTGGCAGGGAAAATGCCCAAACTCCCTTGGCAACTGCACCAGTCAGCAGAGAGGTGATTGCTCAGTTGTTTGGATGAGAGGTTTGTAGCAGCATTGCCTGCTTTGTTCCTGATTGGTGTGAGAATCTTCACATAGAGCATTTCTTTGATTCTGGGAATTGGAGCCATCTGACCGGTGAGCAGTCCTTCTGCCACCTAGAAGGGGCAAGAAACTGGGGGACCCAGGGAAGGAGGGTACCATATGGAAAACCTAGCCTGTTCCAGCCAGTGGGTTGTTCCTTCTCCCTTGGCGCACCCTTGGGAGTACCAGAAAGGGCCTGGCAGGTGTCTGACTCTGTGATGGGACAGTCTGAGACTGATCTTGGTGTTTTGATTCTTTTTCTTGTCAACACAAACCTACGGTTGTACCATATTCTGTATTCTGTCAGGTTCTGGGCACGAAGGGACGCAGGCAGGTGGGGACGGGAAATGGTTAATGGAGACTTGAAACAAATACGTTGCCCTTGAGGCATGCAGCGATTCTCAACCTGTGGGTCACCACCTCTTTGGGGGTCTCCTGCATATCAGATATTTACATTATGATTCGTAACAGTATTAAAATTACCGTTATGAGTAGCAAGGAAAATAATTTTATGATTGGGGGTCACCAAAACATTAGAAATTGTATTAAAGGGTCGTGGCATTAGGAAGGTTGAGAACCACTGGAAGGCCAGGGAGAAAAGGGGTCTGTCGGGGTATGGACTCAGCAAAGGTCAGTGCTGGTGTAGGCTGCAGTATGCAGGATTTCTAGCTGACACCTGTGTCTAAGCGCCTTCTTGCCCTCATTAAATCTATTCGGTGACCTTGGGAGAAGTGGGGGCCACGCCACGTGTTTTAAGGCTCCAGGGGTGTGGGATCAGAGGTTGGAGGCCGGGAGGGGGTGCCCTGCAGCAGTTGTGCCTGTCTTGATGGGGACAAGGGTGGTCACGCGGAAACAACCTTTTTCTCCGCAGTTTTGGGCACGGGTCCCTCCACCTCAGCCCCTGCTTTATCCCTGGGCGCTGGTGTCCCTGTGGCCCTAGGGTGTGGGCACCTGGGATGAGTAGTTAAGGTGGGGGCCGCTTGGGTGAGTTGCCCAATACCAGGGAGCAGCAGTTTGCTGGAGTTAACGTGGGCAGCTTCTTTGAGGAGGAAAGGAAGGAGCATCGACTGCCAAGCTCCAGCTCGCCCCCCGCGTGTCTGCCTGTGTGTGCAGTGCGTGTGTGTGTGTGTGTGTGTGTGTGTGTGTGTGTGCGCGCGAGTGTGAGTGCGCGCGCGCCGAGGCGTTCCTCAGGTTGCGCTGCCTGGAAACCGAGGGAGCCATTGGGGAGGCGCAAGGGTGGGGGTGGGGGCGCCCCGACCCTCGGAGCAGCCGGGGCGCCGGCGGCCGAGGCTAGCCCTGAAGCTGGGCTCCTGACGCGGGCGGGGGCAGAGCGGGAGGGGTGTTGCGGGCGGCCGCACGGCCCCGGGGGGCCCGCTGGGGAGGAGCCGGGGAGGAGGCCGGAGCTGCATGGAGTTTCTGGGGCGCGCAACTCCGGCGGGGCCTCGGCCACTAGGCTCCGGGGCGCAGCGAGGCTGCCGCGCACATGGGCTGAGCCCGCGCGGCCAGCGGGTGCGGGAGGGGTAGAGCGGCGCGCGGTGCCGGGGGTGCGGGGCACGCGTCCCCAGACGGGAGCAGAGGACAAGGACAGGGAGGCACGCGCCCAGATCGCGCTCCGAGCCGACGAGGGGCTCGCGCCGACCCCGGCGCGCGCGTGGGGAGCGGCCCGGGGGCGCCGAGGGAGCCGGCGGCAGCGAGGATGCCGGAGCGGGGACGCGGCTGCCGGCTGGGGGTGTGAGCGAGAGGCTGAGCGCTGCCCGCTCGGCGCCTCCATTCCGCGCCGCCCCCTCCCTGCGGGCCTCGGAGGAAGCCCCCAGCGCCGCGCGGAGGCGCTTAGGCAGCCGGGCTGCGGGGCTCCGGCCCAGCGAGAGGTGAGTGCCGCCGCTGCCCGCCTGCCGGCTCGTTCGCTGCGCTTCTTCCCCGCATCCTCGCCCCTTCTGCACGGTGCCCGACTCTTGGCTGCTGCTGGCCCAGGTGTCTGGAGTAGGCGGGCGAGCGGCCGACAACGCCTCCCTTCCCGTACCTGTTGTCCCCGGCATGGGGCACCCACCCGGCGGGCTGGGGGCCGCGTGTGCCACCTTCTGTTCTGGGCTCGCTGGTGGCCGCCCGTCCGGGGGCGTGGGTCTGGAGAAGGGTGTCCCGGAACTGTGCGGGTTGCGGGCTGGGAGCTGCTCGCCGAGACCCCGGCGACCCTGGCTACTGGACTGCGCGCCCCCAACCTCGGGCGACCGTACGGTGCTCAGGGAGGGCAGGGGTTTGGGAGCCGCATCGTAGCTCAGGTGGGAGCGCCCGGCGGCATCCAGGTCTCCAGGAAGCCGGAGTCATGGCGATAGGGGAAGGCGGGAGGCAGGGTTCCCTCCACCTCCAGCCCCCAGCGCGGGCTGCTCGCCCTCCTGGGCGCTCACACCTAGCTGCCACCCGCCATGGGTTCACGGGCCCTGGGGCGCACGGGGTAACTGGGGAAGCCTCCCGCAGCCCCGCTGGAACCTGGCCCCTGGACTCCAAGCAGGATGCTGGGTCCAGCGCCCGGGCAGGGATGGGGTCCGTCCTTCCCAGGAGGGCTGAATTTACCCGGTTGCCCAGCTTCCCCGGACTAGCTCGACTGGGAGTGAACTTCCTGAGACTTGGCCCGAGGGCACCTAGGCAGCAGCAGGTAGTTCTGGGCCGGCCTCGGGGCGGGGGCGGGGGCGAGGGCAAGCAGGAAGGTGGGCGCCCCACCCCGACGTGCTAGGGGTGCGGAGTGTGCACGGAAGGGCACGGGCACATGGGCTCAGCTCCTAGTCGCGGGCCACGCACGTGCTTGCTGGCCCTCGCCCCGGCGTGGTTTCCCACTGCTCTTGGCCCTTGGTAAAGGCATGTGTGCTGAAAGCTCCTTCCTTCTATTTGGGTTGAAGCCCTTAGCTCCGGGTTAAACGGCACCTGCAATTCCTTGGGTGTCAAGACTGGGGCGCCATCCCCGGGCCCTGAGGCTGTTTGCAGAAAGAAAAAGAAAAAGAAAAAATGATTTTCCTAGGCTCAGGGAATAGCAGCTTAGTGCCGGTTGTGTGAGGCTGTGAAATCTGTTTAGTGGTGATAATACCTACATTCTGGAGTGACCCAGAACAGCCTCGGCAACACAGTTGAGATGACTTTCCCAGAATGGGGAGGTTCTTTGCCCTGTGTGGGTCCAGACCTAGGAAACATTTGTGCACATATAAGAACTCACATACTAGTAGCATTTCCATGTTCTGCTGCTTTAACTGCTGACTTTCCATAGGAAAGATAAATTATTTTTCAATTCAGGCATCCAAGCTTTGGAAAAGATTTTAAAGACATTTGGTGTGAAATTGTCTTGAGGCTAGACTTGTCTTTCAAAGAAGTGGACTCCAGCTGTCCTCCTGGGCTTGGTGGTGGCTTTTATTTCATTGTTGTGGGATAGGTTCTGATTTTTTATTTGCTGCCTATGTGTATGAGGCTTTGAAGTCTAGTGGCATTTCAGACCTCTCTGTCACCACACCCAGTTTGGGATTTCTTTGGGGTCCAGGAGCAGCATAACTTTGCTAGTTCTTTAGGCAATTGGTGTGCTGAATGCCCGGAGGAAGCCTCTGCACTGTGTTTCCAGAGTGCCTGGCCTGGCCTGGTGGAAGCCCAGTCAAGTGGCTCTGTGCTCTGAGTTCACTGCCTCCGAGTGGGCTTTTCATGGCAGCAGCTGCTGAAGAACAGCTCCGTTTACCCAGAAGCCGGTCTCCAACACTGAAGTTGGTTACTGTGTGTATTCAAGTGAAGTAATGAAAACAAAAGTCTTTGGAAATCCTATCCCTAGGATATTTGATTGAGGGAGAGCTAAATCCTCTTAGAATTGTTCACCCAAATGTCACCTTTCTCTGAACTCTGAAAGTAACTACTGCCAGTAACCAGGCCCTTCAGCGATGGTGCAGGATTAGGGCTTTTGAGAAAGAAAATAATTTAATTCAGCTGGATCTGTTGAGAAACTGATGGGCAAGATCTGCTGAAGATACATGACACCCTTTCCTCTGGAAAGGGTTGGGGTGAGTACTGGGATGGGGGGGTATGTGTGACAGCTGCTCTTTGTTGAGTTTAACATTTATCTCTACAAAGGGAGGCTTCTGATCAATCCTTAAATATTGGAAAGGGTTGTGCTCCCATTTATAAATTTCTTTTCCATAGCAAGTGGCCTTTGCGAGGACATTGTGCTTGCTCTTGGTGGCTGGCCCAGGGGCTTGCTTGTGAGTTGGCCCTTAAGCCTGTTGCCGTTTGCAGTGGTGTCCTTACTGCTCTCCTATTTGACAGCTCATGCAGTGCTTGCTGAATGTCAGAAGGGGGCACTAGTTCTTATTATGAGAGCAAGTCTCCTGAATGTACTTTGGGACCTACAGGCCTTTGAAGACCCTGTTTATCTAATCTAGATGTCTGAGACCCTACTTTTGTGCCAGACCCTATCACACATGTCAGCTTGTGTAATCCTCATTTTTCATCTTCTGAAACTGATGCTAAGGGAAGTTCAGTGACTTTCTTGAGGCTTTGCAGCTTGTAGGCCAGAGGCAGGGTTATGATTTGATTCTAAGAAGCTGAGGTTTCTGATTCTACGTGCAGTGCTCTTTCCACACTGCTCCCTTGTGATGTGAAAAGTGTTTTAGTAACCTTGTAATCTTTCACTTGCCGTGCCTTGTTAGTCGAGACACATAGTGGGTACCCTGTCTCTGTTTGCTGAATGAATCTAGGCTCACTTTCTCCTTCCTCATTCCTGACGAGAAACTCAGGCACAGAAAGGCTGTGACTTGTGAAGTTGGTCTGGGGAGGAGGCAGAACACTATACCAAACCCCCACCCTGGGGCCATGTGTAGGTGTGAGTGCAGACTGGTTTGATGATAGGATTCCGTTTCCCAGTGTTCCCTCTCTGTGCCCACATTGATGTGGGATAGGTAGTGGCTTTGCCCTTCACTTCAGGCTTAAGCTGATATAGTCAGAGTGTCTGAACTGTTTTTTGACGATTGCTAACTATTAGGCAGTGCAACCAGCAATAGCCCCTGATGCTTGTTAGAACAATGTCAGTCCTGACTCTTAAACTGTGATCCCATCCTTTAAGTTGAGCAGAGCATTGGCTGATTCCTCAGAATGCTCAATTTGAGGGTAACGCTGAACGTGGCTAGAAAGGAGGAAAACAAAAACACAATTGTGGCACCTCTAACCTGGGGTTTGCAAAGCGAATTATGTTTTTAATCACTTAACACCTAACAACAATTTATTCGGGGATTATTATGCAGCACCGATAGAAAAATGAGGATGACACAGTGCCCATCCTCAAAAAATTCACAGATTGGTGGGAAGGGCAGACGGTGTGTTAGGGCTGCACATTTGTGAGCAGAGACGGAAGGTAGTTAGGCTAAGATGGCCGTGATGTCAAGGATGGGTTTAGAGGAATTAGGAAGTGGCTAGCTTTGGGGTTTTCCAGTACAGAGGAAAAGGTGGGCAAGAGCTGAGAGGTCAGAAATCACAGGGAGCATATGAGGAAGTTGCTGGTAGTTTGGAGTTCAAGGTTGAGACAGAGAGAGACAAGAGAAGAGACTGGAATGGTAGGTGGGTCCCTTTGGTCAGGACCAGGGGCTCAGCATTTCTCCATTAGGGGGTGGGTGGCACCGTGAGGTTTGGCTGGGGACTGTGTGGAGAATGGATTTGACAGTGAGAGACCATAGGTGTGGATACTAGCAAGGAGTATGGCACGGAGAGACCCCAAGCAGGTGTGAGGAGACCATTATGGGGAGTACGGAGAAGGAGGAATGGGTTTAACAACATTTAGGGGAATTGCCAGTTAGGGTTCTTCGGTTGCAAGCAACAGAAACTAGCTCTGGCTAACAGTTAAACCAAAGTAGAGAATATATTAGCAGTAATGATGGAAACTCACAGGATGGAGGGCATGCTTGAAGAGCCAGACTTGGAGCAGGCAGGAATTGCCTTATGGTCTCTCTCAGGTGATGTTATGGAAGTAAATGATCTCTAGCCATTTCCATTATTATTATTATTGTATTATTCTGCTCCTTTCAAAATGCTCAGAGGACATATCTGAATGGCATAGCTCTGCAAAGGTCATCTAGATGGGGAGAGGTCATTTACTAAAAGGAAACGGAAATGACCTTGCCAAAAGACAGTGACATAGATGTTGATCATGTCCTTTACAGGAGGGAAAATTGACAGGACTTGTTAATTGGTGTAGGAATAGGAGAAAGGGACAAGTATAGTGTCACCATGGGGTTTCTGGTTTAGGGAGCAAGGTGGGGAAGAAATTAGAGTCTGGCCAACACTACATAATTGGTGTGTTTTCCCACTGGCAGGGCCGTGGGCAGCTCTCCATGACCAGACTGTAGCAGAAGGTGACAACCTATTTTAGAAAGTCTTAGGAAGGGGCTGTGCAGCTATAAACAAGACCTCTTTAAGTAGGTTACTTTATCTCACGCTCCACAAATCTGGACACCTAGAAACATTTTCATTCATCCAGCCAATATATTTTGAGTATCTCTGGTTCAGGTACTGGGGAAAATGGCGACTTAGAGACGTTTTTCTCATATTCTAGTGATGTAAGACACAATAAAAATATAGAAATAAAATTACAGGATATAATTGAGACAGATGAGGGGGCTACTTCAGATGGACAGAAAAGGTCTTACCGAAGAGCTGTATTTAAGCCAACACTGAAATGACATGAAAGGATAAACTGGGGGAAGATTTGGGAAAGAAATTTTGGGCAGTGGGAACACCTTTGGGCAGTGGAAAGGTCCTGAGGTCAGAATGAGCTGGGCATGTTAGTGAAATAGGAAGAAGGCTGGTGTGACAGGAGATGAGTCCAGAGAAGCAAGGGCTAGTCCATGTGGGATCGCTGTGTGGAGTTTGGATTTGAGTTCAGATCTTAAGTTTGATGGAAGCAGCTGGAAGGTTTTAAACAGGTGAGTGACATGATTTAATTTGTATTTTCCAAAGATCACCCTAGCAGCTAGGCATTCTGTGTGTACCACCTTAGTACAATAAAGTAAATCTTTATCCACTAACGTGTAAAATAAAATGTAGTGTTTAACAGTAACAGATGGAGAGAAAATGCTTTGGTGACCTTAATTTAGTGATTTCTAATGTACCAATTAAATGTGGATACAGACAAAACTGCAATTACAGTATGATTTCAGTTTTGTTTAAAAAACACAGTACAGAAGAACAATGAAAAGAAATGGACCAAAAATGTTAACATTGCTTGTCCAAAGGTGTTGGCATTATGATTTTTATTTTTATTTTTGCACATGAGCACACATTTCTTTTATAATTGGAAAAGATTTGTTTTGCAGTGCAGTGATGATCACAGATGTCCTGAATGGAGTGTGGAGAGAATCTATCTCCTGAACATTTTTTCCCCCTACCACTTTATTTCTGAAACCTTAATGTTAAAAATCTGTGGTCCTGGCTGAGTCATACAAGAGGTTCTTTTTGCCCCAAATGTCCCATGGGTGGCTCTGTTTAATTTAAGACATGTTTCAGTTACAAAAGTAAACATTCTTTAAAAAAAAGAAATTAAAAGCAATACAGAAATGTTACATAAAAAATGAAAGCACCTCTCTGCACTTTCATTCCCAAGACCAGGAACATTTCAAGTACATACATTGTTGGATTTTTCCCCTATGCATTTCGAATACCTACATCTAAATGTCATTGAATTTGGGATTTTGCTGTAACAAGTCACCCGACCTCCAAATTACTCTCCAAATTCCTTCCTGTAGATCTTGAAACCGAGATGACCTTTCTCCCCTTGAAACAAGTTATTAGGAGACTTCAATATCTAAGTTAGCTGGGAGAAACTGAATCTTCCCTTTTTAGTATTCAGAGTGTTTACAGAAAGCATAATTCATACTTATGAAGAATAGAGCAATTAAATATTCATTAAAAGCTCATTTCTGAACATTTAAACATTATTGCTTTAGTATTGGAACCCAAAAATTTGTATCATGATTACAAATCACTTGAGCTTTTTTCATTAACAAAAGTTAGACAATGTGAAAACTTAGAAGTGCAAATTAGGTGGCTTAGCTAATTATTTTGGTGACATATTTATCACAACAGAATATTATCTTTTGAAAACAGGCAAAGAAAAAGATTCAGTGATCTGTTAGTCAGAGCCATTGATGTCTTTTGGAAGAGCCGATCTCCACGTGGAGCAAAGTCTGCCTCCTGGTCTCATCGTCCAGTCTCAGTTCGGGGGAATTCACTGCCACAAACTCAGTTTTAATGTAACCAAATGGTGTTGGACGGAGAGTCGGAGTGGACTCTCACGATGCAATTCAGATTTACTACTATCTTTTCTATACATTACCTTAATCAAACTCATCCTTTCTTGGTGAAGAGAAGAATGAATATATGTTTAGAAGAGAATGATTATAAAAGATGAGAACACGAAATTAAGGGGAAGCAGAATCCTTCTGGTTCAGCCCTGTTTCATAAATGGGAAAAAATGAGGAGATTACATGGCATGTGTTCTGTTAAACAAGGCCCATTCCCCACCCTGGCACGCTTTCCCCCACACTCAGCAGTGGCTCTGTGTTATTAGAGACCAAATTTATTTTAGTAAACCCAAGAATTAGGAAAGCACTCTGAACCTGATGAAAAATGGGAGGGTGTTTGAGCTGTTCATTCATTCAGTAAAGTGTAATCTGTTTGTGTACTGATAACAGGCCTAATTACTGTGTAAACATTTTTATAGCTTGGTAAGAAAGGCTCAAAACATCTGTACTGCACATGGATGGAGCATTTCAGCCTCCAGCATTCCTAATGCTGGTTTAGAAAAACCAGTGGCTCTGTTTTTTATTCTGATCTGTGGCTGCTGATTCGTTTTGCACACATACACATCAACACACATTCTGTATCCAGTAGGAAGTGACAAATAATGGTCGTGAAATTACACAGTCCTGACCAGGCATCATCACCACTCTGGCTACTGGTGTTTCCTCCGTTTTACAGATGAAGAAACAAAGATGCAACAAGGTTCAGGAACTTTCCCAAGGTCACAAGTTTGTAATTGGTGGATGGAAACCCAGATGGTTTTGCTCCAGAGGTAGGGGACCCAGTAGCTAAAATCTCCATCTTCTCCGTGCCTCCAAAGACAAGCAGACTTTCTGCAAGAAAGATCAGGATCTGAGTTTGTTAAATCACTTTAAGTACTTACATCACTTCTCACTTGGGCAGACTCCCAGATGTAGAGTTGCAGAGCATTCTCTGCGAGGGTATTGCATTTTCAAGCCTGTTTTGTGGGTTGTCCCTTCCCTTCCTAAGTTACTTAGTGGTAGCAGGTCACAGACAGATCGTCTGTCCTCAGCTGAGGCTGCTGTTTCTCTTTTCCTGCCAAGACCCAGTCTTCCAGTTAATTGCGTAGATGCTGCTCTGCTTCTGAGCTCTGGCAGATTCCAAGTACTGCTGGCTTCTGACTTGGCTTCTGTATTTTCTTTAAATAAATACCGAAGTTCTCTAATTTTTGACATCCAAAGAGATAAATGCTTCTATCCAGCTTTCAAAAACCCAGCCCAGAACCCAATGGAGCCCTCAAAAACAGGGAAGAAACACCTAATTGAAAAGGAGAGAAAGAGAGGGACAGAAAGAGGAAGAGAGAAGGCCAGTTTTTTCCCCAGTGGTTTCCACTCCCTGGGAAAGAATTTGGAGGCTAGCAAGGGGTAGTCTCCGAAGGGACAGCACCTACACGAGGCAGGCACTGACTGGGATTAGGGACCCCATCATAAATGAGAAGTCCAGAGGGGATGACCTTGACGTAGCCTTGGGAAAGGATGGGTACAGGTGGCCCAGACTTTAACAGAGGGAAGTCAGCTAGCCTTGGATTTGAGTGCTAGAATCTGAAGTGCAGATTTTAGTTCAGTGGTTTTCAAACTTTGAGGCACATTACAACCTCCTGGGGAGACTTTAAAAAAGTTACAACACTATAGACACATCCTACCAGTGGTGGGGCTGGGGATGGGACTTTGAGAACCAGGGCTCCAGAACAGCATTTCTCAAAAGGCTGTGCCTTCAGCTCACGTGGGGATCTTGTTAAACTGCAGATTGTAAGCATCAGGTTGGCACGCAGGCATTCCTAACAAGCTTCAGGGGCTGTGTGGTTAAGAGGAGCATTTTCCTGACTTCACGTGGAGGGCTTCCAGAACTACTGCCTTTTCCTGAGATTCCTGGCAGATGGGGCTCATTTGGTGCAGGATTAGAGAGCAAAGTGCCAGGACATCCCACCCTCCTACCTCAGAAGCAGCCTCTGAGTCCTCTTTAGAGGGTCACTTTTAGAACCAGTCTGCAGGGTGAAACTTACTATTTTTTTTTTCATTAAATCATAGCTGTGTACATTAATGCAGTCATGGGGTACAATGTGCTGGTTTTCTATACAATTTGAAATACTTTCATGAAACTGGTTAACATAGCCTTCACTGCATTTTCTGGTGGGACCACACCTATGGTGCATTTTACAAGGGTACATGTTACATCTACTAAGTGTAGAATATAAATGTCTTATCCTTCAAGATCCATTATATTCTCTTGTCCCTGGTGAAAAGACCTGATTTATAGAGTGAGAATCAGGGGCTCAGAGAGCTGGAAGGGACCTTATGAATCGTCTAAATCACTTGGTTTAATAGTGGAGGAAGCTAGACCCAGAGTAATTAGTCCAGAGTTGTAGGTCTTCAGGGCAGACCTGCTCAGGAGGACATGTGTGATAGGAAGAAACCTGGGGAGAAGACGCCCCACTCTGCTCTCAGGGGTGAGGTACAAGAATCTCTGAAACCAGAGATTTCCAGAAAGGCTGTGGGTACAGTCACGTTTAAGGGACCTGTGAATCGAGAGATGTCAGTGTTAATTATACCTGTGATTTTCCATCCTCTCTCTCTCCAGACACCCCACCAACTTCAGTTAACTATGCAGGAGCTTGACGAAGTTCTTTGCTTCTGTGGTTGCGTTTGACACCTTGACAGATGTTCAGTAGCGTCTTTCCAGGTGGAATGCTGATGCAGGCTGCCTTACTTCATGCAAAATAATTGCATTCACCACTTGCACCCAAAATATTTTCTTCTGCCGTCGAAACAACACTTGCGGCATCTAAGTTTCTCAGTGTCGTGGTGAATGTGCTACACTTCTAAGTGTAGCTCTTAATTGATGTTCTTGACATTTATCATGCAGCCGTGATGTGTTTAGCCTGGGATGACTAATACATTGTATTTTGTTGGATCCTTTCTTCCTGCCTTTTCAACTTAAGGCACCTGTTTCAGTATGTCACTGTTGACAGAGAAGGTTCCCTGCCCAGGTCTTTGAGTTTTGTAGACTGACTTGAGATGAAGACAGGAAGTATGAACCTCGGGGACTTAAACAGACCTTTCTCAGGGCGCATGTATCAAACCTTTAACTCGGAGAAGACTTAGGGAGGCACATGAAAGTTAGCAGAAAGATTGAGGTAGTATAATTATAGCCAATGGTTATATAAGTCCTCCTTTCCGAGCACTTCATGTACGTTAACTCATTTATTTGATCATTTCAGCAACATTTTTATGGATGAGTCTCTCTAACCAC
Source organism: Galagoides demidoff (assembly GCA_963574575.1). Taxonomy (NCBI): domain Eukaryota; kingdom Metazoa; phylum Chordata; class Mammalia; order Primates; family Galagidae; genus Galagoides; species Galagoides demidoff. The sequence continues at coordinate 111,072 of CAUYQV010077685.1, forward strand.
AGAGAAGTCAAGCACCTTGTTGAAGGTCACACAGCAAATGAGTAGGGAAGTTTGACTCAACTTAAGGCATCAGGCTCTTATCACACTAGGCTAGGCTGCCTCTGTAGTTCTAGTGGAATCACTTAATTATAGGAGGGTATGCAGAGAACCGCCACAGAACGTTTTCACACATTGTGACAATCTCTGACCTTGCCTCTTGGTGCACCCTGATACCTCTGCAGGGATGCTGGATGATGGACTGCACTGTCCCACTTGGCTGTCCTCTGGAGCATCCCCCTCCCTCACTGGCCACCCTTTGGGTCCTGTGGTCCAAGGCTCCCAGGACCATGGTACTCTGCTTCTCAGCCAGAAGGTCTCTGTCTCATTCCTGCTGGGCATTTTTCTCCCAGTATGAGCTGCTCCTGGAGCTTCTCTACCTGGGGGGACAGAGAGAGCTCCCCAAGTTCTCCGTCACCTCAGGCCTGACTTGCTAGACTGGATTTCCCAGGACCAGTCCTCGCCTGAAGGGGGCTGCGATTGCTCTGCCCTTTGCAAGGTTCCAGTCTGGGGTCCCAGCCTTGCTGTCTGCCCTGATTGGCAGCTCGGCCTGGTCTTGGCACTCCTTCTCCTGTCTGCCTGGTGACTGCCTGATTTTCACCTATAGTGTGTACTTTTAGGGGTTGGGGAGCTTCTGTAAAGGGGCAGATAGTAAATATTTCAGGCTTTGCAGGTTATATGGTCCTTGTTGCAGCTCCTCAGCTCTGCTGTTGTGGCGTGAAGGCAGCCACCGTCTCCTCGGTGCCCTCACACCCTCCATCCTCTCTGTGCAGCGTGCAGATTTCTGCATATGAGGACCAGACATATCGGATTACGGCCCACGCTAAAGATATCATTTTAGCTTAATTGCTCCTTTAGGGACTCTGTCTCCAAATATGATCACAATTCTGAGATCCGTTTGAGGTCAGGACTTCAAGGTGTGAATTTGGTGGGGTTGGGGGGTCCACAATTCAGCTCTTTTCCGTCTACATGTGTTCCTGTACCCCACTCACGAGGAGATACCCCCAAAGCTCACTCCTTGGCCTCTTTTCATGCTTTCCCTACTTTCTCTCTTTGACTAAACTTTCCTTCCATGCTCTGGCTGTGTCTTTACCATCAAATCTTATCAGACATCAGATGTGAATTGTCCCACAAGCACTTGAAACTCAACCTGGCCCAACACATGGTGTTTCCTCCCCATACCCTGTGTGTTCTCCAGGCTGGCCCGATGCCCCCAGCCCCATGCTGAGATTAGGAACCTTGTCATGCATCGCCGGCCCCAGCCCTGTCCACATGTGATCTGTGTGTCAGTCCTATTATTGTTGAGCACCAAAGATCTGACACTGTTGCCCCTGTGGTGGTTCTGGCCGGGGTGTGAGCTAGCTCCCACATGCTTCCCCTGCTTCCTTGCTCCGTTCCCAAACCCTGTTGCCAGGTCCAGGTGCTGGAAACACAAAATGAACAACACTGCTCTGGTTTTCCAAAGTTGCACTTGCAACCCACTGAGATTAAAATTGCTACTCTTAGTAGCTTTGTTTTGGCCTTCTCGGCCTACCCTGCCACCTCTCCCACCTCCAAGTGCCATGAGACTGACAGGCCTCCATTTCTTGGCTTGTGCAACCAAGAAGTCCCTTGTTTGTCTTCTGAGGGCAAAGTTGAAGCCGGCTGTCCCCACAAAGTGACCCTTGAGCTCCACAGTGGAATCTAATATCTTCTTCTTCTCTCTTTGTATGTTAATTATATATGCATTTATTCTGATACTTTGGGCTTATGTCAGTTGTCACATTTAGAATCTGAGTCCTGGAAATGTAAATAAAGAGATTTTTGGAAGGCGTCTTTTCCAGTGAGGAAATAGATCCTTTGTGACCTGCCCTGAAGCTACATCTCTTCTTCTAAACTGTGAGTTCTTTGAGGGAAGGGGCTTGGTGGTGGTGGTGGTGTGTGTGTGTTTTCTCCACAATTCTTGGTACAGTGCTTGCCTACAAGTCTTGTTTAGAGATGTTTCTTAAGTTTTAAGCGGGGACCTAGCTGTACATTTGGTCCTCTGGGATCATAATACCGGGCCATCAGCGTGGGCAGATTGATTCGCAAAGTTGTTTTCACTGCAGGTAATCCCGGTCTGCTGTCACTTGTGCTGATTTATTTGTTCCAGTGTAAAATGGAGACAATAGTTCAGACCCTTCTCTCACTGGAGAGGTGGGTGGTAGGGGAGGAAGGGAAGTGTGTTAAATTAACTTCTTTCAGTACTTTGAGATTTTGGGAGAAGAGGAAACAAAATAAAATCAAGGTGTGTTTTAAAGGGACGTTTTGAGAAAATCTGAGCAGATGTATAGGGAGAAATTATTTGCCTTGCAATCAAATAACTCACTGCAGGGTCTTTTGAAATAGGAAATCCCCTCTGGAACATAAGTGAAGTTTCTAGATAATTAGGTTATCGACAGAGGGAGGTGAGGGCAGAGAAAGGGTCTATGTGAGCAGCCCTAGAAGCTGGTCAGATATTGTTATGCAAATTACTGGGGAATAGAATTTGCTCTAGTGCACAGAGTTAAATATTTTTCTGAAAGGGTGTGGTGGTTTAACATGTCTTTTTTCTGCCTTTCCAGTGTATGCATTTTTCACTTTTTTCACCCTTCCCAAGAAAGCTCTTTGGATTCTGGTGTTTACCTTCAACTCTGGTGCCTCTTGGAGGGAGCAGTGAGTCCTTTAACCTAGACAGGCTTGAAGTAATGTTTTCCCCAACCCCAGCTGCACCCTTTCTTTCCTCCTGGCCTTCTGGGGGACTTCCTAGACCAGGGCTGTCCAGGTGTCACTCAGGCATCTCTCTGAGTGGCAACTGTGTAGCTTGCCCTGTGGTCATAGCTGTGTCCCCAGTGTTTACCACCTGGCCACCCCCTCCTGCCAGATGCTGGCTGTTGTCAGTTCCCTGGGGTGGGGGGGGCAGCCAAGCAGAGCACACAGAGTTATGGGAACAGTTGGAATCATGCTACCCAATTACCATGTTGCAGCTCACAGTTCCTGTAGTTACGTTTGAGAATGAACCCTTCCGTAAGAGGATGGCCTCTAAGACTCACCAACCCAGCAGGGATTTTTTCAAGGAGAAAACTGCTGCCATCTGACTTTCTCATTCTGACATCTGCCCTTCACAGATTTGTAGTCAAACTTCCCAAAATAAGCAAATAGGAGAAAATAATATTTACTTTGAATACCAGTGACCCAGAGCTATGATAACAGCTGGGGGCTAAAGCTCCTGGTTTGCATTCGTGTGGACGCGACGTGTCTGTACTCCACGGTTCTCTTATTTGACGGGGTTGCAATGCCAATTCTCATCATAGAGCTCCTGACCTGATTTTTCACTTGCTGTGCTGTGAATGTCTGTCCGCATCATTACACGTCCTCACACCTCATCATTTTGAACGACTTCATTATGAGCCACCAATGGGCGTGCCGTGGGTTATTTTTTGCATATCTGTTCAATATTTTTCTAAGGACAAATTCTTAGAAGTGGCATTATCAAGTCGAGGATTTCAAGAACTTTCTCCCAGATTTTTCCTGTTCTCACTTGTAGCAGCAGTGGCAGGAGAATTCATTTCCATACTTCCTCATCAAGAGCGGCTGTTGGCGTTCATTTTGTTTTTAGAAATTTGATAGCCAAAATGGTTTTGCATTGTTTTTTGATTTTGGATTTCTGGGATTATGAGTAAGCGCATACATTTTTTTTCTTTTTGTCATTTTATTATTTTTCTTTTGTGAATTGTCTATTGATGTATTATGTCTATTTATCAATGGAGGTTTTTCTAACGATTTGTAAGAACTCTGTAGTAGAAAGAATAGTAGTCTTTGTTTATTGCATGTTGCAAAACTTTCCAGATTTTCTGTTTATCCCTTTCTTTCTTTTATATATTTTTTAAACTTAATTTTGCTTTAAAAAAACATTGAATCAAGTGTTTTATTCTTTTTTAAATAAGCTTTGGACCTATGCTTAGAAAATTCTTTCTTACCTTTAAGATTACAATTTTTTTTTTTTTTGAGACAGAGTCTCACTCTGTCACCCTCAGTAGAGTGCCATGGTGTCATAGCTCACAGCAACCTCAAACTCTTGGGCTTAAGTGATTTTCTTGCCTCAGCCTCCCAAGTTGCTGGGACTACAGGTGCCTGCCACAATGCCTGGGTATTTTTAGAGATAAGGTCTCACTCAGGCTCAGACTGGTCTCCAACATGTGACCTCAGGCAATCTACCTGCCTTGGCCTCCCAGAGTGCTAGGCTTATAGGTGTGAGCCCCTGCACCTGGCTGAGATTACATAAATATTTACCTCTATGTTCTTTTAAAAATTTAATATATATATGTAGATATTAATGTAGTGTGTTGCATATAGCTTAAAAATCAAATACAATAGCATCTCTGTAAGTTGACCACCCAAGGGACTGTATCAAACTGGTTAATACACAGAGGTGGTCACCATAAGGAACTAGGTCTACTGTACTGATACACAGATGTGGCACATGTCCGGTCTGTTGAAATTAGGTCAACTTAAGAAGGCGGTCAATGTAGAGTGTAGTTACTATAGAGGTTCTACTGTAGTAGGAAATGACGTCTAATAGAAGTGGCAGACCCCTGCTGTCTAGGGAAAGCATGTGGCAAAGCTGGTGTCACATACATGCATGGCTGGTGGAATTCTGCCATCAGGCCAGGGGAGGGTGGCTAAGGCCCCTTGGTTCTGTATACAGCCCAATTCCCTGTCCTCAGTGAGCCCTTAACTTCAGCTGTGCCCTGGGCCTCTGTGTCCTTTCATTCTTCTCTGCCCAGGCTGTCTGCAGGCTCCTGAGGACACGGGACACAAGAGTAGTGTGACTGAGAGGACAGGACTCTGTCCATGGCTAATGCCTCCTGTGCCCCGGGTACTCCTGGGGTCCCTGAGTGTGCCTCTCAGGGTCTGGAGTCCAGTGTCTGGCTCCTGCCTGCTGTAGACCCACGATGAGTGCAGAATTTGTCTTCCCCTGCGGTTACTGCTCTCTCCTCTTTCTGACTTCTGTTTTTTCTTTTTTATGGTTAGGTTACGTTTATTAATCTGCTTTGCCAATCTCTGAATTTATCCCATTTATGTTAATTTAATTATTATAATTTTTAAATAAAATCATAAACACATAGATCATGTATACATTAATGCATTTATGGGGTACGATGTGCTGATCTCATAGAGAACTAGGAATGCTTATATCACACTGGTTAATGTGTACCTCATCTCGTTTATGAGTCTAATGCCTCTTCCTGACTTCTAGATCCCCTTTTATAGATCACTCCTTCTTCTTCCTCTTTTTCCTTGCAGCTTATGAGGGAATATTTTCCCTGTGTCCCTGTCCTTCATTCTTTCATCAGAAAGTGTTTTGGGAAGGAGAGGAGAGAAAAAAATACGATCATTTGCCAGAAGTCTATAAATAGGTTCATCATTACATTTTAAATCCATCTAGTATTAATTTGGCTGTGGTAGGGGATAGGGACTTATCTTTATTGTTATTTTTTTCCCGAATGTTTTTCAGTCTTCCCACTATTACTTATCAAATAATCCATCCACTGACGTAGAAATGCCAGTTTTATTATGTGTCAAATTACCATGCTCCTTCGGGCTGATTTCTGAACCCTTTATTTTCGTTCCACTGTTCCATCCATTCTTTTTCCAGTGCTACCGTAGTTTAATTGTAGTAACTTTAAAAATTTATGATAGGGCAAACATTCCTTTCTTGTGCTTTATATTTTGAAGTTACCATTTTTTTTTTCCAATGGGAAAATAACCATGATCTTTTATGGTCACTGTTTTTCCAGATGTCCCAGATCTTTCAACTTGTCATAACAGTTTGGGGTTTTTTGAAAAAAATGATGCCGTTGTCACTGGTTCTTTGACTTGCTTGTCCTTCCCTAGTTTTCTACACCTGAGACATCTTTTTGAAAGTTACATTTCGAATTTGCAAAGAAAACAGAGTCCCCTTGCCTGGGGATCTCTTCATGTTGACGGTTCACCTGTCACCTGATTTTCTGACCCCACCCCTGCAGCATGTCCTGGTACCATTTGAGAAGGAGAACACAGTTGAAGGGTACAACCCGGGGTGAACCTCCCCGAATATTAGAAGGCAATGATTAGTTGGAACCAGAATGCTTCTCGTAGTCCAGGACAGGTGGCTTTTTGCAATGCCCAGAGAAGTAGGCAGTATCTCCTGGGTGGGAGTGGGTGTTACATGGCTCGAGAAGGCTGCCTGATGCAGGTCACCGCTCACCTGATTTTGGAAGTCACCCTTGCTTTGCCTCTGCCCTGTTTCCAGGGCACATTCCTTGGATCTTGTCCACATCCACTGAATCTTTACTAGCTCACTGGATCATCCCTATTTCTCCTTGAAGCTTGGACCTTGCTGTGGCATCTAAACCCTGTACAGATCATTGTACTCTTCTTAAAATACTGCTGACCCTTGTACATCTCCAGGTTAGGGGCACCAACTACTCGCATAGCCAGAAATCCACAGTAACTCTTTATTTTTTCAGAACTTAACTGTTAGTAGCTTACTCTTGACTGGAAGCCTTACTGATAACACAAACTATTGATGACCACATATTTGTGTGTGATACATATTATACCTGTATTCTTACAATAAAATACATGAAATGTTATTAGTCAAAGAAAATATTTTTAAGAGAATCATAAAGGAGGGAAAGTGCATGTATTATTCATTAAGTGGGAGTAGATCATGGTAGAGGTCTTCAGGGTCAGTGTCTTCACATTGAGGAGGCTCAGGAGGAGGAGAAAGAAGAGGGGTGGGTCTTGCTGTCTCGGTGGTGGCAGAGGTGGAAGAGGAGATAGGAGAGGCAAGTGCACTCGGTGTAATTTTTGAGAAAGTCTGTGTATAGTGTACCTGTGCCTTTTAAACCTGTGCCGTTCAAGGGTCCACTGTATGCATATGTATGTGTGTGTGTGTGTATGTGTATATATACACACACACATATAAAAAAACATTTTTAAAACCTTTCATGGACCATCTTCATCTTCTTCTTGGACATTTAAACTTCACATTGTTGTTTTCGATGCTGATGTCATCAGATACATCAAAGTGCCCCACCACCATGCCAGCTCATGGTTGAGGGCTGGAAGTCCCCGAGGTGTTACATTAGGTGGCACCAGCGTGATGTCAGCATCGCAGCACCGGTCACATTCCTTTGCTCTACCTTCCCTTCCTCATCCAAGGACATTAGCACGGCATGTCTATCTCAGATGCCAAGGGCTGGATGCACAGTGTACTTGGCACGTGGCAGACTCTGGGATAAGTGTCTTCTGGTTAATGTCAGTGTTCACAACTGCTCAGATACCTACAACTTCCATCTTATCAATGGCAAAACTAAGACTCAGAAGGGTTGTGTCATCTTGGATTTTACAGCAGGGCTGGGGCAGGGGGCTGTGTGGCTTGAGAGCCAGTCTACTCTGCGGTCTATTTGAGGCTCAAGGGTTGAGAAAAGCCTCCTTCCTGAGCGAGTCCTTGAGCTGGACACTGACGTCATCAGTTAGTGGGCAAGAGTGGTCAGAGAATGAGGAGATGAAGGGTGGTATGTGGGCGCCGCTGGGGGATGCCAGCTGACTGCTGTGACAGGGCAGAGTGCTCAGGAAGGACAGCACTGGCTCCTGTGTGGGTATCATCACTTGTCCAGGCTTGTCCCCGGCCCTGGGCACCCTTGTACAGGTAAAGCTTCTCATTCAAAGTCAGTGCCTCTCTCTGGACCTGGTGATTCAGGTCATTTCAGGAGAGAGTTGAGAGAAGATGACTAAATTAGGTTGGCTTTTGTACCTCTCTGGCTTGGAGCAGAGTGTGGGATGCCATCCAGTGTCGTCTTCCCGGCTGGCTGTGAGACAGGAGTAGACAGCACGCAGTGGGGGACCTTGCACTTGTGTTTGTCTGCCTCGTGGTGCCCTTCCCTGCCTGCCGCTCCTGATTCATCAGCTTCCCTCTGATGCCCGCCACCAAGGACTCTTGAAGGTGCTGTCCTTCCCTTAGTCGTGGCTGCCACCCGCATTCCTTGAGTCCCCTGAGACCCACGTGAATGCCCACCCTCCATCTTTTTGTAGCACCTTTGTCACCTGCTCAGGTTGTGTTTCCGCAGGACCTTGTCCTGGACCCGTACTCCTTTAGAGGACAGAGTTTCATTCTTGAATTCCTCCAGCCCCTTTTGCATCTTTTTCTGGCCTGCCGTGGATTTATTTGCACACAAATGAGTGTGTTTTGAAGAGCGCAGGCCCTGCCTCATGTTATAGCTTTAGAAAGATGGAGAGGGCCCATCTTTCTACAGATGTCTCAGATTTCTAGGATAAACGAATGCCTTTCCTTTTTGATTCTCCATGCAGCTCAGGCCATTCTCCCTTCCTCAGAGCCTCTCTCCAGGTCCCTGTCCTAGGGAGAGAAGAAGTTGCCCTAAGGACAGAGGCAGGCTGTAGAGGCTGCCTGAGGTCTTGCTCTAGAGCCAGATTGCTTGCGTTGGGCACCCCTCCCTAGTATGCGCTGACTCGGTAGCTTTTGACCAGTTATTTAATTTGCTCTTGTGTCATTTACTCATCTATAAGACGGGGATGATATTAATCCCACTTCACAACGTATACCTGAGATGTTACTTAACATGGCCGGGAATAGTCTCGCTCATAGTAAGCCCTCTAGAGAGGCTCACTATTTGCATGCATGACCTAGTCTCAGGAATGTTCCTGTGGCATTTTCCTGCATGCCATATGGGCATGGTCCCCCAAGAACGTTTTAGAACCATTATGACTCCATGAAAGCTCTTGCTCCTGAGTTTTTTCCTTTTCTGCCCTGACTGACCCCAGGAATGTGTTCTGCTCTAGGCATGTAGCTCTAGGGGTATCCATCATCTTATCCCAGAGATCTTATTTCTTCCCTGTCATTGAAGTTCTCAGGGGCACAAGCTTCTGCGTGTCATTCATTTATTCATGCATGCATGCATTCAGCAAACATTTCTGAGCTCTGCTTCTATGTCTGACCGTGGGCTCGATGTGCGGAGAATGTCGCATCCAAGGAGCTTGTCATGTGGTTGTACTTTGTGGGTTTTTGTTGTTTTGTTTTTTTATGTATCTTGAGCATAGAAAAGTTTCTCGTTTCTTTTAGCAGACTCCTCTGCATCAGTGTCTTTGTGAAGGTTAGTGAGTGAGAGGCTGCATGGAGCATCCTTCTGGTGAACTCCCGTCTCAAGTTGTGAGTTTTTATTTGTTTGTTTCTGCCTTTTGCTTCTCCCGTTAGCCGGGACCCTCCTCATCTCAGCAGATGTCCAGAGGTGGCCGCCTTCTTGCGTTCACTGTCTCGCTCTTTCTGGTTGTTGGGATGACCTTGTGTCCTGTTTGTGGTATTCCTGATGCTGGCCACTATCTGTAGGGCCCCAGCGTCTGATCTGCCTTGAGGAGTCTGTGCCCAGCATCAACCTCCCCAGGGTACCTGGACCAGAGGCTCAGCCAGGTGGTTGTTTCTCAGTCCCAGCCTACTCTCCTGAAGTGTGCATAGTTCTCAGGCAGTCGCGTGGCCCAGATATTATTTAATCTCACAGACTCATATCACAGCTGTTCTGTAAGCTTTTTGAGGACACGGACTGTGACTTCTTCTGTGATACCATCCAGGGATCTCAGCATATTAGATGCATTAAGTGCCTGCTGCCTGAATGACTGAATGACGGGACTGACCTCTCTGTTAGCCAGACTGGTTTCAGCCTTCCCAGGGCCTGCCCTCTGTTTTGTGGCAGAATAAGAACTCTCAGGGAAAAAATGAAGTCCTGTCTTCAGTGCTACAGTCTTATTTCCAAACATTCTTATGGTGTCAGCTAAAAAATAATAGGTAAATTTCAAACCACTCTCCATCTGAATGACAGATTGAATGATCTAATTTACATGCTATTCATTTTGTGTTCATTAGCCAAGATGAAGCTAATCTCCTGGGGTCCTGCACCTTTCTGCATGAATCTCTCAGAGCCTTTTTTTTTTTTTTTTGGTGAGATAGGGCTAATGTAAGTTTTAAAGAAATTATGAAAAACAAAAACACAGGTTTGTGTTGGGTCAGTTTCTGCCTGACTTTGACCGTCCCCCACTATATTTGCTCTTAACTTGGCTGGTGCTTTGGACTGAATGGTATGACCTTCCCCCCTTCTTCCTCGCTCATAATTCATATATTGAGGCTCTAACCCACAATGTGATGGGATTTGGAGATGGGACCCTTGAGAGGTAATTATGGGTTTAGATGAGAACATGAGGGTGGGGCCCTAATGGTGGGGTTAGTGACCTTATACATCCCTCACTCTCCCCCACCATGTGAGCACACAGTGAGAAGGCGGCTGTCCACAGAAAGAGAGACTTCACCAGAAACAGACCATGCTTGGTCTTGACTTCCAGCCTTTAGACTCTGACACAATTAATTTGTGTTGGTTAAGTCACCCAGTCTGTGGTATTTTGTTGTGATAGCCTCAGCAGACTAAGACAGTTTGTAGACTTGAAGGTGGCGATCCGGAGAACTCTCCAGGATCATTGTTGGGTACTCTGTGCAGCAACTTCCCATAGATCCAGTAACCCCTTACCTCCCACTGTCTTGGAAGAGATCCTCCTGGCTCAGCCAACAGGATCTCCCACCTTTGCAGAAAGACAAAGCTCTCGGTTTGATATAGGTGTCTGAGCAGCCAGAAAAGTCTGGGGAAACAGAAATTCATTAAAATCAAATCCTTCCATATTCAACTTATTAATTAAAACAGATTAAAATAGCCTTAAGGAGGAGCCGTAACAAGCAGCTGAACTTTTTGTCTAATTACTTTCAGAAAGAACAACTCAAACTCATCTGCCAAAAGCGTTCCTGTTGGCAGGCGAGCCCCAGCCTTCCTGTGATGCTGGTGCAGAATTCCTTCCAGCAGGTGCATTCTTCTAATTACCTGCAGGGCTGCGATCCTTGGCAATGCTCTAGGGACATTTCCACTCAAAATCAAAGTCGGCATAGGAGAAACACACATCTGTCCTGGCTGAGACAGCCAGATGTTAACACAGGCTCTTACAGGGCTCTGGTCAGGGTTTCCTTTTCTGAGGCCTGTACTGAAGAGAGTGGCTCACATGTGAGAACCACAGGTCACTCAAGCCCTGGCCTTGAGGCAGCCTGTAGGGTCCTTGGGACCCTGTCTAGATGTGGAGGAAATCATAGTCATGCTCTTTAGTTTGCAAAATCATTTTAATTTCTCTCTAGCTATAAAAATAAAATAAACCTATGGTACTAAGTATAGAGAGTTTGAGCCAATAGGTATACAGTTGTAGTAAACCCATCACTTAGCAATAACTAGCATCTACATTTTCTGTATCTATCTAAGTAGATGTATCTATATAAATACACATGGGACTAGGTAATTAGGTAATTGCAGTAGAACCTCTGTAAACTGACCACCCAAGGGACTGTAACAAACTGGTTGACATAGGGAGGTGGTTGACATAAGGAACTAGGCCTGCTGTGTTGACAGGTACATGTGGCGCTTGTCTGGTCTACGAAAATTAAGCGAACTTAAGGAGATGGTCAGTGTGGGGAGGGGGTGGACTGTGGAAGTTCCGGTGCCTATAGTTGTGATTATGCTCTACATATGATTTTGTAGCCTGACCTAATAAAAGTGATACAGTGGGATAACAACCCCCCCCCATATATTACTAAGTAGATACAAATAAAATGTAAGAGTTTCCAGCAGCCCTCCCCACCCCATGTCAGAGGTAACCTTTGGTAACCATTTGTCATTTTCAGCGCATCTGGTGGGTAAAATCACTCCAAATGAAGTGCCTATTTGCTTTTGAGCATCCATTTGAAATAGGAGTTCCCTCTCCTAGGAAAGACAAGGAGCTCTCCAGCTGCCTTGCAGAACCTTTCCCAATCTCTGCCAGTCACATTTTTATTTGTTAATCTTTGAATTGAATAGCTTTATTGCTTTGGCTCATGCACTGAAGTCTGTCTTTATTAACTTTAAACTGTACCCTTTGGCCTCTCACTGTGAAAGGTGGGGGGGACCTTAGCTCTCCTCCCTCCCCCTTTCTTTCAGATAGGATCTTGTTCTGTCACCTGGGTTAGAGCGTAGTGGGATCCTCATAGCTCACTGCAGCCTCAAACTTCTGGGCTGGGGTGAAGCATCCTCTGTCTCAGCCTCCTGATTAGCAGGGAGTAGGAACTATAGGTGCGTGCTGTAAAATGAGGCTGACTTTTCTATTTTTGGTGGATATAAGCTCTCATTGTGTTGCTCAGGCTGGTCTCAAATTCTGGGTCTCAGACAGTCCTCCATCTCTGCCTCTGAATGTGCTGGGACTACATGTGTGATCCACTGTACCAGCCCAAATTCTTTCCATCTTTGCAACGTGTTTTATGTGTTTATCACTGGCCCTGAGAGTGGCCAACACTTACAACCGTTCTCTATCTAAAACTGAAGTTTCCATGATTCTTCTTTCGATTTCATATTCAAAAATAAAGAATTTTTGTTTATTAATACTGTGGTTACGTAAATACTAGTGTAGAAGCAATAGTACATCATTTCTTCTGTGACATCTGTAGGAGAAATAAAAAAATGAAAGGGAAAGAGAAGGGGAAGCCTGCCGTGATTGTATTTGATGCTTAATATTGACACTGACTGCTGCCTCTCACTAAGTTTATGTAGTTTCTTCAGCGCTAGACGTTCTCTCTGCCCTTGGCACTGATTTATGACCCCTTCTCCCAGTGGTCTTCTAGGGTCACACCTCATTGTTGGATTCCATTCCTCAGTCAGATGCCAAGGTCTCTAAATTCTTGGATTCCTTTTGCTATGCTGAAATAATTTTAGGCCATATCTGTGAGTCATAAACTTTCTAAGCTCCTATCTTGATTGGCTTTTGACTGGGTATAAATTAATTTTTCCTCTGCAGTTTAAACACCTCGCTTCATTGTCATTCTCGTATCTGACGCCGTCCAGCGTCAGCATGATGACCATTCGTTAGAAGGTCGTCTCTTCTTTCCTGTAGGGCTTTAGAGTGCCTTCCTCATCCTGATGTTCTGAAATTTTATGAAATCTTGGTCCTTCGTGGGTATTTTCATTTATCCTACGTAGCAGCCAACAGGCCTTTTCAGTCTCAAGGTTTGTATCGTCAGATCTGGAAATGTTTTTTCTGTAATATTATTTTCTGCTCATGTTCTCTGTTTTCTCTTTCAGAAATGCTCCTTAGGAGGATATGGTCCTTCTGCATTGAATTCTCTGTGTGTACTAATTACATTTTCTGCCATATTTCATAAGTTTTTAACTTGCCTGAATTTTTGATCTCCGACCGTTCATTTTTTTTTTGTAGCAGCCTCTCAGATCTTCCTCCCTGAAGAATTACATTCAAATTCTTCCAAGGTCTCCTCTCTTTCCAGAATCACCCTTGCTGTCTCCCGGGTCACCTTTTCTGTCCTGCTTTTTTGGCCATGCTGGTTTTCTTCAAGTTTCTGGAAATCCTTGTTGGGCCACTGGCATTTCTGACATTACTGAATGCTGTGTGCCAATAAGAGGTAGGCACCAGTCTTTCACTTGAATGAGATGAATGGCTGCAAACCATTCATCTTTTATTGGGGTTGGGCGTGTTAACTAGCAAGCTTTATTTTAAGGCCTAGGACTGGGAAGGAGTGAATAGGTTGCCCCACACAAAGGCCAGAGGAGGGGGGCCTTAGCCTGGGGTACCACCTCGCCCTCAGGCAGGTTAAGTTCTTCCAAGAGGACCTTTTTTTTAAAGGGTGAGATGATCCAAGCTGACCCAAGTAGAGGACTTTAATCAATTACCCCCAGCCCACCCATTCCATTCCAGCTCTGAGCACCTGCTAACTCAGAGGAGTGTGCTCTGTGGAGTTCCACAGCGTCACTTTCCAACAGGCCTTTCTTGCCCTTTGCATTTGTTCAGGCTGGACTCACTGTGCCCAGCCTCAGCCATAAAGATGCATGAAATTGTGTCTGCCTTCTAGGGATTTCTCATTTTTTTTTTTTTTGACTGATGATGAAGCATGTTATATGCTTGTGTGTATTTATAAATATAATTATATAAAGATAATTTTTAGTTCTATAAATATATACCTGTATTTATGCATTAATTTCATTCGGTTCTCTAGGTCATGATTGGCATGGGAATTTAGGAGAGAAAAGTATGTTCAGTTTTCCCATTTGAAATAGTTTTTGGAGTTAACAGTATATGTTATAAAGATTTTCAGACATTAAAATTTAGTAAGCTTCATTGACCACAGCATACCCTGATATAAGATACTTTGCTTATCGATTTCTATGTTTTTAGCTATCCTTTCTCCCCTCATTTTTTGTCTTTCTTTTCTTATCTTTTTTTTTTTCCATTTTTAAATACAACATGATGAAATTTTTTAGTGAACAAATCTTTGACTGTTCTCTCCAGATGGATTCAAAGCCTAGATTTGTTGGGTTAAAGGGTGAGTACCATTTTTTGGCTTTTAGTACTTCCTTGCCAGATTGCTTTCTCTGAGCGGTTGTTTCCACATCCACCAGTCCCATTATATCTCCCCAGCACGTTAAAAACAATGCAAAACAAGCCCCGTCCATGCTGAAAAAGCAGATAACATCTTTTCAAAAGCTGTGTTTCTTCGGTTGCTGTGAGATCATGTTTTATTTTCACATATCGTATTCGTTCTCTGTCTTTCCAGCTTTGTGAATTATCAGTTCATGCCCTTTTTCTATTCCCTGTTTATCTATTACAATCATTTATTGTGGTTTATAATGTTTGGAAGTTTATATTTTTATACTGGCAAGGCTATCAATCTTTTCCTTTGTAATTTCTTTTGTTATACGGCTTTAAATGTCCCTTCACTGGGAAAGATGAGTTTAATATGTACATATTTTCCACTCTAGGTTTTCAGTTAGTTGATGTTTTCTCCTTTGGCCTTTTCCTTGTAAATAGTATCTTATTTTTGTTCACGTCTTACTGTAGTAAGTAGAATTTCTAGCAGGTAGGTCACTACAAAAGTTTTGAGACAGATGATGTTAGGGTCCATTATTTCACTTCCAAGAAATAGTTGACAGTGTCCTTTCTGATTCGCTTGTGCAAGTTCCAACTTGCTCAGCTTATCTGTGTTGCCGACAGGGCTGCTTTTGTTTCCACCCGCACCTTCGTTTCTTTCTCCTTCAATGAGATAAATGGCTGCAGACCCGTTCTCGGGGGTTGTGTATCTCAAAACTTCTGTAACGATCCATGTATAGTATTATTTAACAGTGGAGGTCATGAGCATTTTGTCTTTCCCCTCATTTTAATGGTGATAATCTTGTCAGTGGTTTTCATAGTGGGGAGTGTAAGTTGTTCTTTTGGGGTGTGAGAAGAAAAGGAAAAAATTACACTTGCTAATAACTGGAGAGTGACATTGATACCCTCAATTTTTCATGTGCCTGCTGGCGTGCTGTGACGCGTTCAAAGAAGGGTGGCATCTCCCGTCTGAGGGTGTGGATGGGGGGACCTTTTCTCATGAGTTTGCTTCTAGTGACTTGTGACACAAGTACCTGATTGGGGAATTTACAGATCATATCAGTTCATTCTAACTAGACTAAACTTAGAAAATGGGCAAGAGACTTAAAAAGATGTCTATCAAGAATCCCCAGGGTTTGGGTCGTACTGACACAGCAGGCCCAACTGGACCTCAAGACAACAGCTAAGCTCACATTCCGTTTACTCCCTAAAGGAGCCCTTCATCCATTACTTTATGAATTAAAACACTGATGAGCTCATCAGATTGGACAAAAATTGGCCAAAACAATGTAAAAGCCTCTAAAAATTACTTAAAATGTTTATCTAAAACCACTCTCATGATTAATGAAATCTGGCCTCCATCGTTGAGATGAAATGGAAAATGGCTACAGATGTGCCCTTTGTGCCCCAATGAGTGCCTGTCTTATCTTGGGGCAAAGTTCTTAAAGAGTTGTCAAATACAAAGAAGAGCCATACAGTTCCTATCATAAACAGGCAAATGACCCTCGTTTTCTGATCTGTTCTGAGATGACAGGATGCTCTTGACTGTACTCACTTAAAGATGACATTTTTAACAAATATGGAAGAAGTAACTGCTTTTCAGAGGAACTCATGCTATGGAAAGAGCATTTTGGAAAATGAATATTTTTGGACATGTTTCAACCATTATGTGATTTCATTGCTTAAAAAAAATGATATTGAGTATGCTATCTACAAACTCAAATCTATGAAGTTCAGAAATCTGGAAAGGGAATTTTGTGAAATGTTTAAGAAACTTCCAAATGACGAGATCAAGTGTTTGGACCCATTTGGTAAAAATATGAAAATGCAACTGCTTTCAATCAGTTTGCAAAATCATCCATTGACATTAGGGAAGATAAAACTTAACCAGCCAAATGTCAGCAGAAACCTTGGCATACTTTTCAGATGGAATTGAAGAATGAATATTGCGATTTTTGTACATACTGCCAGTGACATTCCCATTCCATTTGGATCTGTCTCTCTTTCTGAGATATATTTTTAGTTATGGGAGACATTAAAATCAGGATTGGAAATACATTCAACCTAAAACCAGTTTCGCAAATTGCTGTATAACAAAGTGTTAAGTCAAGATTTTCAACAAGCATGAATAATGTAAATCACATTGCTTTCAGTAAAAAATTCAATTTTTATATTTTGAGAGCGAAATCATTCATTTAACCAGTATATTAAAATGTATTAATCTGGTGTTGCATGTTGAGTTCTCGTATTTTAGAAGGCTGTTTATTTGTGCTTGCTTTATTTGTTTTAATAAACTTGTCAAAGATTTGTCTTGCTTATTGTTTTTGTTTCAATTTATTGAATTTAGCTTTTTCAATTTATCTGTTTTCTCATTCGTCTCTTCCATTACTTCATTTTCTTCTGTTTTCGCCATTTATTTTGTTGTTATTTTCTGCAAAGTTAGCATTGAAAATTTATTCAGTTTTAATTTTTTTGTCTTTAAGATAATGAAAGCATTCACACAATTTATTTTGGAATACTTCTTTGCTATACTTCATATGACCTCTTTTATAAGTATTGTTTCCATTTTTGTTGTTTTAGAGATAGCCTGTCATGACAATTTTAATTGAAACTTAGACCCACACAATATTTAAGACAGTATGTTAAAACATCTTAATTTTGGTTTTTAAGATACTGACTTTTAATATGGTTTCTCCTTATATTCAACTGTGATAGGCCTGTCTTGCTAATAACTGTACTGAGGCTTTCTCTGTGGCTTTATATTTGGTAACTTTTTTTATTAAATCATATTTGTGTACATTAATTCTATCATAGGATACAGTGTGTTGTTTCCATATATAATTTGAAATACTTTCATCCAACTGGCCAACATAGCCATCATGTCTTTCTCATAATTGTTGTGTTAAGACATTTATATTCCACATTTAGAAAGATTCGCATGTACCCTTATAGGATAAATCATAGGCGGCTCAGCGCCTGTGGCTCAATCGGCTAAGGTGCCAGCCACGTACACCTAAGGTGGCGAGTTCGAATCCCCAGCCTGGGCCCACCAAACAACAATGATGGCTGCAACCAAAAAATGGCCGGGTGTTGTGGTGGGCGTCTGTGGTCCCAGCTACTTGGGAGGCGGAGGCCGGAGACTCGCTTGAGCCCAGGAGTTGGAGGTTGCTATGAGCTGTGATGCCATGGCACTCTACCCAGGGGAATAGCTTGAGGCTCCGTCTCAAAAAAAAAAAAAAAAAAAGAAGAGTGAGACTCAATTATACCAGGATTGTGTAAAAAATTTTAGATAGTACCCAAAACCCTCACAGATCAAGAAAAATAATATTTTAATGAATATTTAATAATTAAAAATTAATGCAAAATATTTGTGATAAATCAGCATTTATCATATCATATGATACCATATTTGATATCATAACTAGCAAACTTTTATCAACTATTTGGATAAAGACAAATCAGTATTAATATACGTGGACTTAGTGTATCTTCCTGCCACTGTTTTTTTTTGTTTGTTTTTTTTTTTGGAGACGGAGCCTCAAGCTATCCCCCTGGGTAGACTGCCACTGTTTTTTATTACCATTTGAGCTCTTTCTAAGAAGTTTACTTGATCTTTACTGATCTTTTTTGTCTATTTGCTTGCTTGATTTTTGTTGTTTTGTTTTTGTTTTTAATGGAAGAGCGAACTGTGATTGTGTGCTGGGATTGATTTTAACAAGACAGTCACTAAATCCTTACATTTGATTTTTAAAAGCATGGATGATAAATCGTAGAGACAGAATACAATATTACAGTCTATACATATACACTTCTGTTATGATGTTTATTTTAAATAGTCTCATAAGTAGTGAGATACTTATGGAAAACAAAATTACATCTTATAATCCTCATGTCCCATGTAAAGCATGTTTGAGTGTATAAAATATTTTTATTAGATAGAGAATATAACCAGGTTTTGTTTAAGGACATAACTGGCCTTTGATACTCGAATATAGTCAGATATAAAAATATTTAAAAATTAAAATTATATATGGAACCTAATCATTCCAGAATGATTGCTTCGAAGGGTCAACTATGACACAGGACTTATGGTGGGGACTTTCCCTACATTATCATTAGGCATTAATACCAACCTTCTACTTTAATAGATAACAGCAAAATAACTTCCCACTTAAACTCATAAAACCTCATTATGAAATACAGTACCATGAAGGGAAATATTAATAAAACCACTTTGTGAGATATGAGATACCAGTAAAGCACTCCTATTTTCATACCTTTGCTCCAAAACTGTATGTTCTCTTGGTCCTTACTCAAGGAAATCATTAAAATCAACTTTTGTGAATGACAAAAAAATGCCATCTAGCTTTTTGCTAGTAGAAATGTGAACTCAGGCCAGCAGAAGCAGCATCAGCCGGACACGTGCTAGACATGCACCCTCTCTAGGGCTTATTCTAACCCTACTTACTAAATCAGACACTGCATTGCCACATGTTCCTCTAGTTGAATCAAACTGTGCTCAGCATGCTAGAAAAGATAAATTAGTGGCTGTGCATACGGCGTGTGCACACGCACACAGGTGGGCATGCATGTATGACTCCATTATTAGAGCAACTGATGTGTGTGGCTTTTCCTAATGGATTCCTAAACTTTACAATAACTATCCTACCAGTAATAGATAGCATTAACATGACATTTTCACCACTAAAGGAAATTCCCATAGTTTGGTAATCTAATTTACTAGATTCAGTGTTTCTTACTTTTTGCCTTAAAAGTAAATGCAAGACAGGATCGGTGCTTACTGTTTTTTATGATTTCTGATGACAAACAGTATTAGGGCATTATTATGTATCAGAAGAAGACTTCTATTCACAGCAGATACAAAGGAAGTACATAGGAGAATTTTTTCAATTGCATTTCCCAGAGATTTGATTAAAGTTGAACATTAAATGTTGGTGATAGAAGATTTAATTGCCGTTTCTATGAGTGGTATTAATCCAATATTGTAACAATGCACATGTTGGCCCATCCATGAGTTCATTTTAATTGAAAAAGACCATAATGAGACAGAAGTTGTTCTAATCAACTGAAAGAAAAACAAAACCTTAAATTAGTATTGTGATGATAATAGAACTGAAAATATCACTCACTGGAAAGGCACACTTCCGTTCAATTACTGCTCGCAGAACTAGGATAATAGTAAAACTTCCTCCTGAAAATAAACCACTGCTTAGAATGTTTCATGCTGATCACTGAATTATAGAAGTATCTGCATTGGGATAGAATGGGACTGTTTTTCCATGTTTATATAATGGATTCATGCAAACTTAGACAATGGCATTTGCCATTTTATATGGATTACTGGAAAGTCAAGTACAGCTACAATTAAGTTACTGACTAGATGATTAAAGGAAATCTAAACTATCCAGTGGTTTTCATTGACAAGATAAATCTGCTGCTAAAATAAAAATTCCACCACAAGATGAAGAGAGTTCATTCAACAATTCAAAAGCAATTATTGATTTCCTTTGGATGCCGAGCACTGCAGTGAGGACCGAGTCTGGGAACCTCAGTGAGGCTCTACTCTCAGGGTTGCACAATTTCTCACTTGATCTCTTATCACACCCTCTGCCCCCACGACAGGCTCTTTTTCATTATTACTTTGGTAAGATCTTACTTTAGTTAATTTCCTGAAGTGGCAAATTTAAAGACCCATAATTGGTGGCAAGATGAAGGAATATTGAGGCTAAATAGTTAATCAATTATAAGGAACAGAAATTTTTTAAATGGGTTATAAGAGACTCAGCAAGTGTCAGGGAAAACCCACAGTCTGCTTTTCCATGATATATTTTAGAATTTTTCATATTGATTTGCACTGAATTTCTTTGGCTGGAGGCTTGGCTAACCCAGTGTTTACTGGAATATAGAATGAATACCCTGTACTAACATGTGAAGGCTTCATACATATCTTTCTTATACAATTTTACACATATTAAGTATGTATGTGTCTATGTTTTATATGGATATGGATATGTGTGTGTATGTGCATATGTAAACACATGTGTCTATACACATATCCATAGGTGTGTGTGTCTATAGACATATGTATACACATGCACACACACACATATGGGGGAGAAAGAGAGAGAGGCACGCAATCTCCTCCCTTGTATCATCTTGGAAATTTTCAGAAGTAAATCCATATGTACTTTGCTCCACATGGTTATTTTTGAAAATCAGAGAAAGTGGATTTTTTAACCCAAACTGATTAATAAATGATTAATACTCGTCATAAAATTGTTTTCAGTATTCTCTCTCATGGAGGTGTTCTTGTAGTTCCTGTTTTTCTACAATTAGTTCTAGTCTGCAGAATGAAGTTTTACATTTTTTCCAAAAATTTTCTGTACTTTGTTCAACGTAGAAGATAAGCCCATTTTTTCCCATTTTTTAATTAAATCATAGCTGTGTACATTAATGCATTTATGAGGTACAATGTGCTGATTTTATATATAATTTGAAATACCCATTTTGTACCTGTTGCAGCACGGGCAACTTTGATTTCTGCTCTTCTAGAAACATGATTGAAGAAGGTACTTTCAAGAACTGAAAGACTGAACAAGCATACATGGCTATTTTGTTGCAAAGAGGCAATTCCCTAATATTGAATTAGAAGTCGATCATATCATGAAATGGCAATGTGAAATTGATATAGGTATTAAGGCTATGTAGGAGAAATCTACAAACAATGCTGACCTCACCTACACTTCCAACTCACTTCAGGGTGTAAGCAAAACACACATTTAACTTATGCGAGACAGTCTGACTAAATCCCTGGAACAGAAGTCAGGTACTAAACAACTAAATTATACAGAAACACAGACACACAGACACATATATTCACGATATGTTTGTGTGTGTGTGTCTGTGCACGTAAGCAGTTATGCAGCACAAAATGACAGTTCAGTCAAAGATGGACCACATATGTAATGGTGGTCTCGCAAAATTATAATGGAGCTGAAAAATTCCCCCCTGCCAAGTCACATTACAGCTATGTGTGTGATGATGCTGGCACTGCCACACCTACTGTGATGCCAGTCATGAAAGTCTAGCACGTACAGTTACAGAGTGCATAAACATGACAATGACATGGATGATTGTGTGGCTGGCCAGGCATTGCATTCTACTTTTGATCATTACTATACAGTGCATTCTGCTACTTATTTTTTCAAAGTTAACTATAACATTGCATCAGGCAGTTCCTTCAAGGGGTACCCACAAGAAGGCACTGTGACCAGCCTCATGTCTGCTGTTGCCCCTGGAGATCTTCTGGTGGGACAAGATGGAGAGTGAGAGATGGTGTTATTAATAACCTTGACCCTGTGTAGTCTTAGGAAAATGTGTGTGTTTGTGTCTTGGTTAACAAAAAAGTTTAAAGAGTAAAAAACTAAAAGAAAAATGTAGAGGAAAGCTTATCAAATAAAATACACAAACAAAGAAAACTTTGGTGCAGCTGTACAATGTATTTGTGTTTTAAGCTACGAGTTATTTCAAAAAAGTTAAGGGCTCGGTGCCTGTGGCTCAATCAGCTAAGGCGCCAGCCACATACACCTAAGGTGGCGGGTTCGAATCCCCAGCCCGGGCCAGCCAAACAACAATGATGGCTGCAGCCAAAAAATGGCCGGGCGTTGTGGTGGGCGCCTGTGGTCCCAGCTACTTGGGAGGAGGAGGC
>CAUYQV010077687.1:0-73773 GCA_963574575.1 Galagoides demidoff
CCATTGTTTCTTCCTTTCTGGTATGTTCTCTTTTTCTTTTCTTTTCTTTTTTTTTTTTTTGAGACGGAGCCTCAAGCTATCCCCCTGGGTAGAGTGCCATGGCATCACAGCTCATAGCAAACTCCAACTCCTGGGCTCAAGTGAGTCTCCTGCCTCCGCCTCCCAAGTAGCTGGGACCACAGGCGCCCACCACAACGCCCGGCCATTTTTTGGTTGCAGCCATCATTGTTGTTTGGCAGGCCCGGGCTGGGGATTCGAACCTGCCACCTTAGGTGTACGTGGCTGTCGCCTTAGCCGATTGAGCCACAGGCGCTGAGCTGAGATCCCATTTCTATTTAAAAAAAAAAGAAAGAAAGAAAGAAAAGAAAGAGAAAGGAAAAAGAAAAGCTAGCTAGGTATGGTGGTGTTCATCTGTAGTCCTAGCTACTCAGGAGGCTGAAGCAGGAGGATTGCTTGAGCCCAGGAATAAGCTATGATGACACCACTACATTCTACCTGGGGTGATGGAGCAAGACTCTGTCTCAGAATAAAACAAAACAACAACAGCAACAAAAAGATTTTACCCTATGGCTCCAACAAAAACCCAAGAAGGAAATGAAAAATCCGCCCTTAAGGAGCTGGTGGGTTCTGTGCCTGCTAAACAACAATGACAACAATAACAAAAAAATAGCCAGGCATTGTGTCTGGCACCTATAGTCCCAGCTACTTGGGAAGCTGAGGTCAGAGAATCACTTAAGCCCAAGAGTTTGAGGTTGCTGTGAGCTATGATGCTACAGCACTCTATCAAGAGTGACACAGTGAGATTGCGTCTCCAAAAAAAAAAAAACACCAAATCTGCCTTTAGGGCCACACTGCCTAATATCAACCACAGAATCTTTTTAGATTTTTAGAGGAAAAAAGAAGATAAAGACTTTGTGAAACCATTACACTAGTAACAAAATACTTTTTTTTAAATTAAAAGACATAAAACCACAACATGGTCGAAAGGTAAAAGAACTTTAGATCAAACTGTTGATGACTCTACAACAATGTACTAAGCAAGCCAATTCTGTGTACCAGTAATCAGAATATGGCAATCCAGCCTCAGCTTTAAACTGAGACACCCCACAGTTAAAGCCATAAGGCGTTAGATCTGAGTTCCAGTTTCGCTTCAGCAGACACTCTGGGCAGCTGGTTGACAGCTCCACAGATGATGATCCTATGAACCACGCTTTCACAGCAAGTAAAAAACCACAAACACCAACTACACTCCAACCCTGGTTCTTTCAGTACCTAGGATCATGGCCTGGATAGTTCTGATTCTTCCAAGACCCCACCTGTGTTTCCTTCTCCCTCTTCCCCATGCTTACCCTTATGTCCAGCTAAGGCTCCATCTGTTCAACTGATTTCTTTTTTCCTATTGCTCCCCCACAACTCTTCCTCCTCCTCCTCACTCTCCATCCTTTTCAGTCTCCTCCTTTGCCTATCTCCATTCTCATTCCCAAAGTCTTCCCTTCTTTTGCCTGTCTTGGTTGCTTCCTCCTTCACTTATTCTCTACTAGAATAAATAGCTTATGGTTTGAACACTTTTAAGCATTTTTTAAAGGCAGAGTATCTGCAAGGTCAAAATTATTTCCATATTAATACTAAGATGTTATTTGCCTTTTTCATTCTCATTTTTTCACAAGTATACAGTAGAATTTTCCAGAGGCTGCAGAATCTGTTATATTGCAACAGTTTGAAGAAACAAGTATGAAAATTGTGTCTTTTATGCAGTCAGAAATGAAATAGATTTGCAAAAATGAAAAACAATGCTAATATTCTTACTAATTGTTTTGGGAAACATTATTATGCTTAATGAA
Source organism: Galagoides demidoff (assembly GCA_963574575.1). NCBI lineage: Eukaryota > Metazoa > Chordata > Mammalia > Primates > Galagidae > Galagoides > Galagoides demidoff. The sequence continues at coordinate 1,842 of CAUYQV010077687.1, forward strand.
AAATGTTATATGTAATGTGTGTTTATAATTTTTAAAAATGAGTTAACCATCTTTAAAAATCCTAAGTTTTGCTCAGAGCCTATGGCTCAAGTGGCTAAGGCACCAACCACATACACCAGAGCTGGAGGGTTCAAATCCAGCCCAGGTCTGCCAAACAACAATGATGGCTGCAACCAAAAAAAATAGCCAGGCGTTGTAGTGGGCACCTATGGTCCCAGCTACTTGGGAGGCAGAGGCAAGAGACTCGCTTGAGCCCAGGAGTTAGAGGCTGCTGTGAGCTGTGATGCCATGGCACTCTACCCAGAGTGACAGCTTGAGGCTCTGTCTCAAAAAAATGAATAAATAAATAAGAAAAATAAAAGTCCTAAGTTTTAATCTCTAACATGCTAAATATTGATAGATATTACCTACATAAACAAAAGCTCTTTGGTATCCTCAATACTTTTCATGAGTATGAAAGTGTCTTGAGACCAAAAAAAATTGAGAACTGTTTAAGATCATCATTAGCATTACATTGAAATTTATATCTTGTGTAACTGTGAGTGGTACAAAAGAATTTCTAGAATCATAGTCCTTACTAATCAGAGTTTCCAATAAGAAGAGCCAGTAACAGCTAGGTCCTCTTACCCCAACAGGATCCAGAGATAACCGCATAAAAGTCTGAACCAAAGTCCAGCTGAGCCCTATGATATTAAATATAGCAAAGAGCAAATGGAATTTTAGAAACGATTAGGGATGAGATTTTGGGTACTTTTTCTCAACCTTATTGAGATATACTTGAGTTACACTAACTTGCATATATTTAGAGTATATGATCAGTTTTGACTTCCTCACCTTTGAAACCATTCATCAAGATTATCAGCATTTCTATTACACCTTCAAGTTTCTTTGAACCCCTTTGGAATCCATCCTTCCCTCTGCCCTATCCCCAGGCAACTACTGATCTGCTATCTATCGCTATAGATTAGTTTGCACTTTCTATAATTTTATATACATGGAATCATATAATAGGTGCTCTTGTTTTTGTCTGGTTTCTTTCACTCTGCATGATGATTCTGAAATTCATCCAGGTTGTTGTGTTGGAATGAGATTCCATCTGGGTGTCTTTGGGGGAAATTGCCTAACCTGTCTATGCTTCAGAGAGGAAACAATAAATAATTTACCTTGCATAGTTGGGAAGATAAAATGAATCAATGTAAATAAATAAAACACATAGTTCAGTTCCTGGTACTGAGTGGGTGCTTGATAAATAGTAGTTATTTTTGAATATATGTTTGGGATAGGAATTAAGGAGGGTATCTAGTACAGCATGGGGGTAGGGGAGAATCTTGTTTAGACTAATTTTATGCATAACTCATGTTTAACTATTTGTTGAACGTTTTCTCACTTACCCCAAACCTCCACACATACCAACCTAACCGGGAAATTTTCTTCAGTGAGGTCTGGGGACATGGAAATTTGTAACTTTGAAAGCCCTGCCAGTTTGGAGTTACCCTGTTGGAAAAAAACAAAATGCCACTAGGCTGCTTTGAAAATGGAAAAGGTGTATGCCTCCTTCATCCTAGTTGATTTCAAGTCCAACTGGCTGGGTTTGCTCAAACTTGGAATAAAAACCCCTGTCCTGGCGATGGGGCAGGCTAAAAGGTTCCTGGCCAGAAGAAGCCAGAGAGTGAGATTTTCTCTGTGTGACTCCTTGCTGAGCCTGGATTGGGACAGATGTGGTCAAGCTGGGGAGTTTCTCAGAGAATCAGACAGGATCCCTACGTTCTCGGCCTTTCCAAGTACCAAGGACCATGGGGACCTATTACAAGCATGTTGTGTTTGCTACAGGCAACTGCAGCTTCTTGTGTACTCATGCTGCTGGGAGGTAACTGCTTTTTCTAAGCCTGAAGACACAGTTTGAGAAAGAGAGAGAGAGAGAGACAGAAAAAAAACACCAACAAAGAGGACATGAGAGAAGAAGAAGAGGGAGGGTGAGAGAGGGTTGAATTGATCGCTGTCTGTTCAGGTCTAGCTGGAAAACACAATGAAGTGAAAAGGCTTCTTGGTTGGTATGCTTCTCTTCATTTTTTTCCCAGGGTTTGAAGTGGTGGGGAGGGAGGGATGGGAAAAAAGAAAGGAAGAGGGAGGATTGGCATGACCTGATCTTTAGCAGAAAAGGCACAGGTTGGGGCAGGGAAAGTCCCTTAGGGTTTCTGGTACCCTCTTGGATCATACCTTACTGACTAATCCCTTCCTTCCACAAGATACTATGGCTGAGATGAAGCTACCAATAGCACATTCTGATCAAAGAAAAACCAAGTAGCTGAAGCCTGCCCATCCCTACACTAGAAAGGAAAATACACCATGCAATTTTTCTTCCAGGTGGGGGTGGGGTGGGTGTTGATACGGTTTTATTTTTTTCCAACATAGTTTTTGATAACTTTTATTGAGTTCCTAAGTGCTTTACATGTGTTATCTCCATTAATCCTCACAACTTTGTGATGTTTGGGTTCTGTTATTAGTCCCATTCTATAGATGAGGAAACAGAGGCTTAGAAAGGTTAAATAAAGAATCCAGTATCATGAAACCAGTAAGCAGCAGAACAGGCTTCTTCCTCAGGTCAAGACTGGTCTCTGAGCCTGCCTTCTTATGCACTGCTCTATGCAGATATTGAATAGCTCAAGTTTTACTATTGCTTAGGTAAGGAGGGCTGGAGCTGGGAAGGAGGGAGATATATAATCATGTATAAAAACAACTACAATACAATGTGTTAGGGATCATACTAGCAAGTTGAAATAAATGCTTGAAATAAAGACTAAAGAGAATTATTATTTCTGGATGCCTAGAATGAAGACATAAGTCTTTGTACTTTTGTTTTTATGATGTGACTTTTTAAAGGTTAAAAGCTCAAACTGTAGGCTTGGTGCCTATAGCTCAGTGGCTAGGGTGTTAGCCACATACACTGGGACTGGCGGGTTCGAACCCAGCCGGAGCCTGCCAAACAACACTGACAACTACAACCAAAAAATAGCGGGGAGTTGTGGCGAGTGTGTGTAGTCCCAGCTACTTGGGAGGTTGAGGCAAAAGAATCGCTTAGGCCCTAGAGTTTGAGGTTGCTGTGAGCTGTGTGCCATGGCACTCTACTGAGGGAGACATAATGAAACTCTTGTCTCAAAAAAACAAAGCTCAAACTATAGAGCCTACTTCCTGGCATCACACATAGCTCTGCCACTTAGTAGCTCTGTAACCTTGGTCAAGTTAGTTGTCCTCTCTGAGATTTGAGTTCCTCATCTATAAAAGGAGGATACATTATTCATCCAACAAATGTTTACAGAAAGCTATTTTGTGTTAGGCAACAGAGATCCATTCATTGGTGAATACAACCCAGTGGGGATGTTAATTGTATGGGCTTAGGTGTCTGGAACATTCCTCCCTAGTTCTTCACTCTTATCCTTTTTTTTCTAGACAGACTTTCACTATGTTGCCCTCAGTAGAGTGCTGTGGTGTCATAGCTCATAGCAACTCCCCAACTCTTGAGCTGAAGTGATTCTCTTGCCTCAGCCTCCTGAGAAGCTGAGACTATAGGCACCTGCCACAATGCCTGGCTATTTGCTTTTTTTTTTTTTTTTCGGTTGCAGTTGTCATTGTTGTTTAGCAGGTCCAGGCTGGGATTGAACCCACCAGCCTCAGTGTATGTGGCTGGCTCCCTACTCACTGAGCTACGGTGCCGAGCCCACTTTTGTCCTTTTTTTTTTAAGAGACATAATTTCACTTTATCACCCTTGGTAGAGTGCCGTGGCATCACAGCTCATAGCAACCTCCAGCTGCTGGGCTTAGATGATTCTCTAGCTTCAGCCTCCTGAGTAGCTGGCACTACAGGGGCCCGCCATAATGCCCGGCTACCACTCTTATCCTTTTTTACCTGAGCTCAGATTCCACTTCCTCAGATACGTCTCCCCCTATCTGTCAATTTCCATAGGCCCATGGACCTGTCATTTATGATATCTAGCATTGTTGTCAGTTGTCTGATTCTTTGACCAAAGTTTGTAAACTCTCAGACACAATATGTGATTTTTTTTCTGTTTTGTTCTGAGCTCACCAGCAACTGGCTCATATTAGGCTTGCATAAAATACTAGGTTCATATTAGGCTTGCATAAAATTCATACATGTTGAATAAATAAATGAAATGCGATCATGCATGTAAAGGACTTGGTGTGGAGTCGGCATAGTCAGCACTCAATGAAATGCTATCTGCTATTATTATCTAACATTTATGCTTCCTGACTTGAAAACTGCAGTAAGCTCCACCTGCCCTCCTATGCCTACCTGCCTTTGTCATCTAGTATTATGCAAGAGGCTGTGCTGGCTGCCTGCTGAACTACTGTTGTCCCTTTTTTCCTTATGGCAGACTCTGGATTTTGTGTGTGTGTTTATCCTTTCCTCCAGACTAGTAAGTGGCAGAACTGGGATTCGAATTCAAGCAGTATGCTCTACTACCTGAGCTTTTAACATTTGAAAAAAAAAAATAACATATTGGTAAATACCCGCAAAACATATATCTGATAAGGAGTTAATATCCAGACTATGTTAAGAACTCATATAACTCAACAACAAAAAAATCAGACAGCTAAATTAAAAAATGGACAAAGGGCCATTTCACAAGATGGCGAGGAAGGTGAAGAGGGAAGCTTCTGCCCCTCCCAAAGCCAAAGCAAAGGCTTTGAAGGCCAAAAAAACAGTGCTAAAAGGCAACCTCAGCCACAAGAAAAAGAGCCATACATCACCCCCCTTCCAGCAGCTAAGGACACTGCTGTTCTGGAGGCAGCCCAGATATTCTCAGAAGAGGGCTCTTAGGAGAAACAAGCTTGACCACAGTACCATCATCAAGTTCCCCCTGACCACTGAGTCTGCCATGAAGAAGATAGACGATAACAACACACTTGTGTTCATAGTGGATGTCAAAACCAGCAAATGCCCTTGGATGTCAAAACCAGACAGGCTGTGAAGAAGCTTTATGACATCGATGTGGCCAAGGTCAACATCCTGGTCAGGCCTGATGGAGAGAAGAAGGCTTCTGATTACTACGCTTTGGTTGTTTTTTTTTTTTTTTTTGAGATGGAGCCTCAAGCTATCCCCCTGGGTAGAGTGCCATGGCATCACAGCTCATAGCAACCTCCAACTCCTGGGCTCAAGTGAGTCTCCTGCCTCTGCCTCCCAAGTAGCTGGGACCACAGGCATCTGCCACAACGCCTGGCCATTTTTTTTTGGTTGCAGCCGTCATTGTTGTTTGGCGGGCCCGGCCTGGGGATTCGAACCCGCCACCTTAGGTGTACATGGCTGGCGCCTTAGCCGACTGAGCCACAGGCGCCGAGCCAATGGCTCCAGTTTCTTGACACACTTGTGAGGTGGGTCCCCAGCGATTTGCTAACAATGCTAGATATGCTACAGATGATCCTATGACCTAGGAATAACTTTTTTTTTTAAAAGAACTGTTGCTTCTAAGTTTGCCTTTTAAAAATGTTACCTTCAGGGCGGTGCCTGTGGCTCAAAGGAGTAGGGCGCTAGCCCCATATTCTGGAGGTGGTGGGTTCAAACCCAGCCCCAGCCAAAAACTACAAAAAAAAAAAAAAAAGTCTTAAGGTGGCGCTTGTGGCTCAAAAGGGTAGAGTGCTGGCCCCATATGCTGGAGGTGGAGGGTTCAAACCCAGCCCCAACCCTCCAAAAATGTTACCTTAATTTGTCTCTGTCACCTCCCAGTGAGAGTGACAGGTTGGTCACAGCTGGGGATGGGACAGACCTGGGGCTGCATGTGAGCCCAACTCAGTGTCCTGCGCCCTGTGTTGTGGAATAGGACAGAGCTTCCCAGTCTTTCCTGTTTACAGCTCCCCTTTGCATGGGCTCCTGCAGGCAGGAAGAGCTAGGAAAAGCCACAGGCTCTGTGATTTTCGTGGATCTCAAAAGTGCATGTTGCTGTTTTGAAGAATCTGAGAAGTCCTCTGCTAAAGAACCTTGTTTCGTGTTGACTCGGCTTTTCTAAAACTCACAGAACATGGAGCTGGGTGAGAAGTCATTGTTTCCTCTAATGTTTAAGTGCTCCACTGGGATGGCCCAGTCTGTAGGTTGCAATGTTGATGGCTGCCACCCTTGTGACATCATGGATGATATCAATAGTGGTGCCGTGGAATGTCGAACTAGTTAAAAAGTACAAAGGACAATGTTTCAGTAAAGGATCGTTTGACAACCCCCCTCCCCCAAAAGGCTTTTAAGCTAGTCCTAGTATCTTTATGTTAGCTCTGCCTTTGTGTCCCTTGAGGAAATTAAGAGCTGTGACATTTTGTTCATTTGTTCATAGTTCATTCATGTGGCACATGCCCAGGGGAAGCAGCTGAGATGGTGGTTATTCCCGGTGTGTGTGGTGAGAGCTACTTGGGGTCTGGGCCCTGTGACTCCTACACTTGAAAGGCCAGGGTTGGGCCCCTCTTTGCCTCCTGCCCCCCCTCAGGAGGCTTCCCTCATACTCCTGTGCCCTGGGGCTGAGGGCTTCTGTCTGCTGCCCCTTCTCTCCAGACACCCCAATCTGGGACCCCTGAGCCTCTCCCATGTTCCTTTAGCTCTTGTCCCAAACCCAGTCCTGGGTGCCCCTGGGAGATGGCAGAGCCTCCCTTGGATGCACGGCCATTGCTGACTTTGGTGGTGGCCTCTTTGTGCCTTTGTATGAGACCAGTCCCCAGACGGAGGAATGGGTGGCTAAAGGGAGTGTTGGCAGTAGGTCCAGAGAAGACAAATAAGGCAGCAGGGTCAAGACAGCTGTGGGGTGGGCAACAGGGTCAACCGGGGTGGGGGGGGCAGTGGAAAGGCCCTGAGGGATAGGGCCTGGCTGGCCTTGTACCCTGGCTGGCTGGGCTGTGGGCTGGTCTGTGCCCAGGTCAGGGCTGGGAGGGCGCTTTGTCACTGCTCCTTTCCTCTCACCTGTCTGTCAGTGACAATATGGAGGTGACTTTCCTCCATTAGAGCCTGTCAGCGCTTGTCTGGGGAACAGGCTTCAGGAGGAGATTCCACAGGGCAGGGTGGGTCCTGGGGGGTCTCTCAGAGCTCTATGTCCGTGGAAGTCAGGTGGAGGTGTGAGGGAGCTTATTAGGTGCCTCTGTGACCTGTCTCCTTGTGTTTTTGAAGTTTGCTTCCTGAGCTCCTTTTGGCGTGTGTTGATGCAGCCCGTGCTGAATAAGATAGGAGAGATGGACATGGAGAGAGAATTTGGAATTTAAAAAGAAGCATGAAAAACGCCCGTCCTGGAGTCCAGACATTTGTTACAGTGATAACGCCTGTTTTCCAAACAAAAGTTCCTCTGTGGACAAGGTCTCCGGACTCGTCTGCCCTCTCCAGCGTGGCTGGATCATGTTTCCTTACATCACGATAGGGAGGGTTCAGAGTTCATGCTGGCAGGGCCAGGGCTGGATGAGTTATTCCTGCTGTTCTTTGGCATGTCTGGAGCCGGCTGACCCTTTGTGACCTCATAGCCTTCGGTCCAGCTGTGGCGCCTGTCTGGACACATCAGTCTCTCCAGGAAATGGGTGGGCGGCTCATCACTTCCTGCTCCCCCCCCTGCCCCCCGCAGTGTGAAGAGCGGCCAGCTTGACCCCCATCCCCGAGCTTGGTAACATGTGCCCACCCTTGGGGGTGTAGAGGGCCTCAGGCCCTGTGGTCTCTGACCCCAGGCTCCTCACCTATAGAGGGAAGAGGGCTCCTGGAGCATCTTCCTGGCTTGTGTGGAAGCTGCCCTCAGCAGAGAAGAAAAGGCAGTGGTCAGGTGGGACCACACCTCAGAAATGGGAAGGAAGGGCCCTTCCTCTGCAGCCTGAGGTTCTGTGTCCATGGAAGTGGGAGAAAACCAGGGAGCTCATGAGGACGGTGGAGGGGCATGAGCCTAGGTGGTATCTGACTCTCTTGCTGGAGATCCTTGTGCCCCAGCATCTGTAACAGGGTAGACAAGCTGTGCTCATCTGCAGGGTGATTTTTAGGAGTCACTGGGATAACATGACATGACAGAGCTGGCATTGAAAAAATCAATGGCAATCATTATTGCATTATTATAGGAATAGATTCTGAAGGGTTCCAGTGACATTCCTGGGGCGGGTTGCAGAGGATTTACTTGGGGATATTTGCTGTAGAGGCCCAGTTCCCAGGTCTTCAGTGTCACTGAGTGGTCAGGAGCCCTGCCTGGGGGCAGGTTTTGTGTTCACCTGCTCCTGAGATGGGAGCAGAGGTGGAGGGAGGCTGGGGTATGGATGCACCTGCAGGAATTTGGGTGCTGGGCTTTCAGTCCCTCGCCTGTCTGGTGCTACGATCATGTCCTTCTTGAGGGGTTGACGTGTGATATGGGAAATGGCCTGCAAGGGCTGGCAGACAGATAGCAGGCTCTAACTGAGAGCTGCTCCCTCTTTCCCTTTCCACTGAAGTGTGCGCTGGGCCTGGGCCCCTGTGGAAGCCCCTTCTTTGGCTGGGAGGGGCCCCTGGGGAGGTGGCCACAGCATGGTGTGCTCAGAGCACTACTTGCTTTACCTGGGGTGGAGTGGAGTGCAGCGTCCTGTGCAGTGGAGTAACTGTCTTATCACTGACGCTTGGTGCGCTGGCCAGGGTGCAGGATGCGGGACTGGGGTGCAGGTGGGCTACATCTGGTGCCCAGGGGCGAACACGTTCAGCGGGGATGTTTTTATTCACATTTGGCCTCTGAGGAGCCAACCCTCCCTCCCTGTCTGCTGCTGGTGAGAGGGTCAAACAATTATGGGTCTCCTCATTTCCAAGCCAACTGGGAAATTAAATCGCATCTCCATCAGAGTACTATTAGTAATTTTCAAGAAAGAGGTAATTGAAAAGAAACTTTTTAATACACTCACCAAATTGGCATGGGGGCACAGGAGCAGCGGGGGCTTCTCCCCACCTTCTCCTCAGCCCCTACCCCCACTGTGAGAGGTCATGTCTGCATAGCTTCTCCAGGGTCACCCTGCTCTTGCAGTGGAGGCCAGCATGGGCTCTGGCTCCCATCGCCTGGACTTTAGCCATGGCTAGTGTCCAGTGAGCCAGCTGTGTGGCCCTCAGCAAGTTCTTCCTTTCTCTGAGCCTCTTATCTTCATCTGGCAACACAGACTTCAGTACACTTCATGTGGGTGTGTGCGGTGTGAGGAAGAGACTGTCTAGGAAGTGCTGGGCCCATCACTGCCACCGTCCTGCCTGCTACCATGGTTAGTACTGAGTGCTGCTGGTATACCTCAGGGCTCAGTTCATGTCTGTCCCAGCATTCCTGCAACTTCGAATCCACCCAGATTCTTTCTCCCCCAACTCTTTTAACTCTCATCTGAGCCACGCATTTGGCATGTTTTTTATTTTATGTTATTTTTTTGTAGAGACAGAGTCTCAGTTTATTGCCTTTGGTAGAGTGCTGTGGTGTCACACAGCTCACAGCAACCTCCAACTCCTGGGCTTAGGCAATTCTCTTGCCTCAGCCTCCCGAGTAGCTGGGACTACAGGTGCCCGCCACAATGCCCAGCTATTTTTTTTGTTGTTGCAGTTTGTCTGGGGCTGGGTTTGAACCCGCCACCCTCAGTATATGGGGTTGGCACCCTACCCACTGAGCCACAGGCGCTGCCCTGGAATGTTTTTTATTAAAAGCTGTAGCATCCATCATGGTGTAGTAACAGTTTTACGTCTAATACTAGTGATCGTGGGAGCGTGCCTCTGCTAAGGGTCCACTTTGTGCCAGGTCCTGTGCTCAGCACTCCTGTGTATTATTCCTGGTTGTGTGTTTGTGAGTGTATGATTCTGCCTGTTTCGGAGTGTGTGTTGGTTGTGCATGGGTTCTGAACGTGTTAGTTATAGTGTGTGGAAGGTGGTGTGCATGTGTGTGCAGGCCTCTAGAAGGCCATTTGGCTGGGCAGGTCCTGGCTGATGAGAGTGTGCATGCTGCCTCCTGCCCCCTCTGGCCCTGCAGGAGTGGAAGGACTTGGATCCTTCTGTTTGGAAAGAAACCTGGCACTCAGTTCTCTGGGACCCAGAGCCAGTGGTTTGACTCCAGGTACCACCCACTCTGTGTACTAGTGTATTCAGGGACCAAAATCACACAGAATACAGTTTGGTGGGCCCATATGAAGCTCCCTGACTCTCAACTTTCACATTCTCAGCCCCTCAGAACGTCCACTGTGCTCTCTGATGGCTGCCCCGCCATTCCTGCCTCCTTTTCTCTAGGCCTTGCCTGGCTGCCTCCTGTTGCTGGAATGCTTCCTCTGCCCCCCTTTCCACTCACCATGGTGGCCCCCCAGCTCCAGCCCTGATGACAGTTTCCATGTCCACTTTCAGAGCTGGACTAGGCGTGCACTGAGATGGCAGCAACCCTTGTCTTTCTATCCCAGCTTGATGCTGGTGCCTGGCGTGGGTATCGAGGCTCTCAGGAGCTGTGGCTGAATGAATGACACCAGAGAAGGTGTTCCGTATTTGGAGTTTGGGGTCCTTGTGTGGAGGACAGCCACATGCTGCTTGCTTCCTGATGGGCAGGTGAGTTGAGGCAGGAATGAGACAGGTGGGACCTAGATGTGATTTCTGGTCTGTTCCTCTCCTGCTGTGTAATCTTGGGCTGGGTAGAGAATCTCAAGGATCTTCAGTTTCCCCATCTTGAAAATGGGCTGGTAGTCCCCACAGCATTGTGTGGCTCAGGGGAAGTTGCCAATGGAACGTGCTCAGCAGTGTGCTAGGTGCTGGGTGGGCATTTTCTAAGCATAATTATTATTATTATTGTTTTAATTTTAGACAGAGCGTTATTTTGTTGCCCTCAATAGAGTGCTGTAGTGTCACAGCTCATAGCATCCTCAAACTCCTGGGCTTAAGTGATTCTCTTGTCTCAGCCTTTTAAGTGGCTGGGATTATAGGTGCCTGCCACAACACCCAGCTGTTTTTTTTGTTTTTTTTTTCTTTTAAGACACGAGGTCTCTCTCTGGCTCAGGTTGGTCTCGAATTTGTGAACTCAGGCAATCCACCCGCCTTGGCCTCCCAAAGTGCTAGGATTACAGGAGTGAGCCACTGCTCTGGGCCATAATTATTATTATCGTTTGGGCCCGCCTTGGGCCCGCCGTCAGTGCTACCCCCACCTACCTGCCAGGCTGCTGTGCACACCCTTAGACCTGCCGAGTCTAAGTTACGTCCAGACTTTGATTATGAGCTCCATCTTTGCTCAGGCCTGGACCTACCAGGAATCCTTGTTTTGCCTGGCCACATGTGGCTCTGTGGCAGTGAATCAGAGATAGTTTCTGGAAAGCTGCCTGAATGAACTGGAAACGGCATATGAACTTGATCCTTGGAATACCGTTCATGGGCTTTTCATGAGCCCAGGCTTTGCAGGGTCTCAGTGGGCTGGCACAGAGGGTGGTGGCCAGCAGCTCAGGGCTAACCTCAAGCATTGCCCTTCCTTACACCCATTGGCCCATTAGCAGGTGTCTTATGGGTGCCACCTGGGCTTAGCAGTCTGCCCCACTCAAGCTAGTGCTGGGCTTGGGGTGGATGCTTGCCTTGCCCCACTAGCTGTGACCACAGGCTCATCTGAATGTTGGCTTTCACATCTGTAAAATGACCAATGAGGCTGTTACCAAAGACCCTCCAATTTACAAGCAGTCCTATAATTTTAAGGGGTCATTTAAGGACCTTTCCCTTTTGCAGGCTCTCGTGAAGACAGGACACATGCTATTGGAAGCCACATGCGCAGCATGACTTAGTGTGGCTCCAACTGTTGCTCTGGCTGGGAGGTCATGAGTCCTTGCTCAGGGACGCAGGCACGGTTGTCTTGCAGAGGGCTTTGTACATACCAACATTAGGCTGCCTGATGCAGGCCTAGTGGCTGGGGCGGGGGTGCTGTGACCAGCAGCACTTGTCTGTTCAGCTTACACTCAGTCCTCTTCCTTTCAGGGGGCTGCTGGGCTTGCTGGGCCAGGACTTCTCAAAGTTAGGAGGAGAGTAGAAGCTGGGGATAGAGTAGGCGGTGTGGCCCTCCCTCCTGATGAGGGCCTCCAAAGGAGAAGCCCCTGGTGCTTGCAGACTGTATACTCTTATTCTCTCCCTACTGGCCCTCCCTGCTGCCAGGCCTCCCCTGTTTCCAGAGTGGTCCCTGTCAGATGCTATGTGATCATGCCACTCCCTGGCTTGGGCTCCCATTGGCCCTACTCACAGATGGAGACTGATGGAGACTCGGTTTTGTCTCCTGGGCTACAACAGTTTGATTAGTACAAGCAAGAAAGAACACATGGGCAGTTAGGGAACAGTGCTGTGACTGATGAGTGATGCCTGCCATGGACCAGGACGGGGTTGCCAGTGCTGGCCTTGTGCACACTTCAGGACAGGATACTGTTCAAATTCTTAGGTCAGTCCCAAGGGTCCTCTTCCCTTCCCCCCTCCAGGTTGCCAAGACTCAGGATCCTGTTGTGCAGTGAATTACTGGTCTCCTTGTTTTTTTTTCCACTCAGCAAAGCTTTGGGAGGGCACAGAGCACCAGTCACTTTGCTATCCACAGGGGCCAGCACCCAGAGAGCACTCCGTAAATGGCAGTGTGAATGTTTTACTAGAAACAATTAATTCTGAGTTCCCAGGAATACCCAGGCTTACTTGTAGGAAGGAGCCCTGCCAAGCCACCCCAGGCCTAGCTCTTGACACTTGCTAGGGGGTGGGAGGGAGGGATTACTATCTTCTGTTTTGAACAAATGTTTTAGAATGTTTCTTTAATAATTACAAACACACACGTCCATGCACAAGGTAATAATGTGGGAAGTTCAGGAAAGTATAAATGAAGAAGGAAAAAAAGGCATTGTCCATGCTATTCTTCAGCAGCAAGGACAGGTGACAGGTTTCCTTCTGGGGCCCTCCTTCATGGCTAAGACAGCCTCCTCCTGCACACACAGTTTTGTGTCCTAGATTCCTTAGTTAGTATTTTAACATCACCTTTCCCAGGTTATATAAATCTGTAAATATTATTTTCAATGACTAATGCCCTATCATTTGGACAAGCTGTGATTACTTAACCAGCCCCTATTTTTGGCCACTTGGAATTGTTCTCACTATTTTGTCAGTATGTGTTCTTCTGTGACAAACAACTTTGTGGGGGACAGGTTCTGATACCTCTCTGTGGAGTAGTTTGCTTCAAGTGGAACAAGTGGGTCAGAGCAGAACATTGTCAAGGCTTGAATGAAGTTTTTTAAGGCACTTTTGGGGAGGAAGGGAAGACAGAGCGGGTCTTGGGTCACAGGCCTGTAGCATCTGCACAGGTTAGGCTATCAGTGTGCCCGAGGGTGAGCCGCCTTCTGGGACCCTGCTTTTCTGAAAGAGGAAATGCAAACTGTGCAGCCTGGGCCCGGAAGAGTCCCGCATATTGTTATGTGGGGCATCCTGTCACCCGCAGTGATGGCTTGGGCAGGGATGGGAAGGCCACTGGGGGCTCCTCATTCAGCCTGCTCAGCCTTATACTCCAGTGCGCCCCGCCTCCCTTTTTTCCGGATGCTGTGCTAGACACTGGCACTGTTTCTTGCTGCCACTGGCTGTGCCAGGCCAGGCGTTGGTTGGTGCTGAGAAAAAAGAGAAGACAGACCCTGCTGCCCACTGAGCAGCTGCCTTCAGGTAGCTCCCAGGGGGCTGCAGGTTGGGGGAGTGGCCAGTACAGGCGTGTGAAGACTGTGACGCCGGCGGCACAGCCTCGCGCTCACAGTGGGGTAGGACAATGAGCTGGACGAGGCCGGGGCACCACTGTGGAGGAGAAGAGCTTGAATGGTATTGGAGGACCACTGGGAGCTTGCTGGGGGTGGTCCTCTAGAAGAGGAACCTCACCCTCTTTCCTTCCTGGGTCCTCCCTCTTCTCCCCCCCCCCCCCCACTGCCCTTCACCCATCACTTATAAACATCCTGATTTTGAGGTGGGGAGCAGGCTCCCTGGTACCCTCTGATGATCTAGAAGAGCATCGTTAAGTAACATCAAGGCTGCCTCCCTGTTCTCTGTGTAGATCCAACCCAGAGAAATATGCTTTGCTGAGAAATCTGTTCATTTGAGGTGAGAGCTTTTCATTTTTGGGGTAAATAACTATTTCATTGACACATAATTCACATACTATAAAATTCACCCCTTTAAAGTGGTTTTTAGAAAATCAACAAAACTGTACAACCATCACCATGATCTAAATGTTCTAAACATTTTTAGCAACCTCCCCAAACCCATACCCATTAGCAATCATGCTTCACCCCTGGCAATCACTAATCTACTTCCTAAGATGACACATTTTTGTGTGTATTTGTTGCATAGATTCCTAGACAAGAAGTCAAAAATTGATAGCCTATGGCTTGTAAATGTGTTAGGCCTACACTCTGTTTTAAAATTCAGGAATTTTGAAATATAATACCCCTCCATCACTGACTCTCGAGTCTAGTACACTAGGCCTTTATCCTGGCCTGGGAACTGCTGGCCAGAGGGGAACAGTGGCAGTGGTTTTCAGTAGGGCCTCTGGGCTCCAGTTTGCCTCAGTCCTCACCACTCCCTATTGCCCCTGGCCTGCCTGCTCCCCTGCCAGACCCTGTAGGCATGGGAATTGGCAGTCCTTGCTTCCTTTGGTAGATGGCACATTGCCAGCTGTTTGTTGGCCTTTCCACCCCAGACCAAATTCTACCCACAGCCTGGGTTTCTGTGAGAGCCCACTTGACTAATGCCAGGCTTAACATCTCTTTTCCCAAGAACAGATCTGCATGGGAGGTAAAGGAACCATCCTCTAGACAGCTCTCCATCTAGAAATGCTACCTCTTGCTAGGGTCCGCAGGCTCCAGGATGTGGGTATGGTGGGACAGTGCTGTTCTGATCCCTCCCTGCCTGCCACGTCCCTTTCCATGACAAGTCCTCTGCTCTATACTAATTTTAGCTCTGTGTAGACATGAGCCTGCTCAGCATTTCAAGCCATTTAACCTACTGTGATTGAAGCTGTGGCAATTAAATTTTAATTGAGATGCACGCTGCTTAAGCAGACACAAGACAGCTACAGCTATTGCTAATTAATTTTCTTCCGAAATGACAACATTTAATAATTATGCTCCACGACGCTCATGTTATTTATATAGCCTTACTTCTCCTGGTGCCATTCCTTGGTATCTGTGCAGGGATGGCTTCCAATGTGGACAGCGAGGTTACACTCTACAGGTGAGCGAGACACCTTTCCTGGTATTTGGAGGAGCCCACCAGTGTCTGCCGTGGAGCGGAGGCGCTATGCTCCTCAAGTACCTCTTAGAAGAGCACTGATGGTTCTTACCAGGGTTCTCCCCATAGAGCAGTTAAGGGTTCCTGGTTTGTTCAGCCAGGGAACAACCACCCCAGTTTTAAAAAGCTGATCCTCCGAGGCAAAGTGCTGGAGATCCACTGGAACACCTTGTGGACTTGGGTGTGAAATACGAACATGGCAAGCGGCTCAGCCTCCTCACCTGTCAAGGGAAGAGCAGGGCCTCCCTCTGGGGGGTGTGAGGCTGGCAGGACATGGATGCGGTGCTGCGTAGGATGTGACCAGGGGCACACCTAGCCACAGAATTGGCTCTTCCTCTGAGCTCTATCACTTTGTTCCCCAGCCTGTCCCCTGTTCAGCCTCCCCAGGGGCTAGCACTGCCCCATCATCGAGGCAGGGCCCCAGCAGGCACACTGAGGTGGGGACTGAACTGACCACCATTTTTCCAGGGATGGAAGCTGCTGAACCTGGGCCACAGCCGTCAGGTGCTGGGCGCGTGAGAGAAGAGACGGGGGAGGCATTGGGCGCCTATTAGGGACTGGGCCTTGACACACGTAATATTCCTGGGGTGGGTCGTGTTATTCCTTCTTTCTTGATAGGGAGAGTGAGGCTCAGAGAGGTTGGGCACTATTAGCCTTGGAATCCAGCTCTGACTGGCTCCAAGCCTGATTCTTTCTTGACTGTTACCTTCTAAGGGGAGGCCTGGTGGACTCTGGGAAGGCTGGTCCTCAGTCAGGTCCCTAGCCTGGTCTGCCTGCTTCCCTGGCATGTTCAGTGGCTGAATGGGTATATATATCTCCTCTGGGTTCCCAGCGGAGTCCTAGCCCTCTTTAGGTTTTGGGTCTGCTCCTCTGTCTTAGACATGCCTGCCTGGGGTGATGGAGGGGGTCTGCTTGGGGTTGGGGGTACCACAGTGAACCCGGGGGGGAGCAGAGGTCATGTGGGTGGCAGGGTGGGATGTAGGAGGCCCAGCCAAAACCTAGGACTTAGTCCTGAGCTCATCCCTGGGTGTAGCTAGTTTCTGTGAGGTCAGCATAGGGTCCCTGGGTCTGCATGGGAGCCTGAGCAACTCCCCTCCCACAGCTGAGAGCACCTGTCTCCAGGAGGACTCCACCTGCCAGCCCAGCCCCCAGCAGTGCAGAATGAGTGCCCTGCATGGAATGGTGCTGTTGAGGTGTATGTGCACATGTGCATGGATATGTATGAGCCTGTGAGCGTGAACCAGAGTGACTGTGAATGTGCAAGTATGAAAAAGTATGTGCGTGGCCATGCGTGTGATAGTACAGGTGTGTGTGTGAGCCAGTGTGACTGTGTGTTAGTGTGTGTGAATGCTGTGTGATGAATATGTGAGAGGGAGTGAGTGTGTGTGGGGGTGAGGCCAGTGTGAATGCGGTAAGAGTAGGGGAGGCAGTGGTGTGAGTCCCTAGTGAGGGGTGTGGGGCTGCAGTCCCCTGGGCTTATTTCCTGCTCTGCTGGTCCTTCTCCATCATTCAGAGCTCAGGGATGTGGAGCCCCCTGTGGATACACAGACCGAGACCTGCACCCCTACAACCAGGGAGAAATGGGACAGCAGCTAGAGATAAAACTTGGGGAGTCTTGGCAGATGTGTCGTGTGAGGCATGCCCTCTTCAAGGGGACAGTAGAGAGTGCCTGGGTTATCTGCTGCCCGAGACTTGGCAATTGAGGCTGTATATCAAGCTCAGGATTCCAGTGCGTGGCCGGGGTGGGGGGAGACCAGAGACTTTCTGGGTGCAGAAGTTGTGGAGGGGCCATGGGAGGCAGGCATCTCCATGGGGCAAGGCCCATACTTGTTCAGAAGCGTGCTGGGCCCACCTGTGCTGGTGGCATTGAACATCAGATTGGCAGCTCACAGCTGCTCAGCATAGTGTGACAGGGCTGAAAAAAGTCAGAAAGTGGAAGGTGGCCAAGTGCCTATCGTAAACAGAGCCTGTGCCACCCAACTCTCGGTTCTCCTGCTGAGGTCTGTGGCCTCTTGAACTGATGGCCATGGAAGGAATGCTGTATCTTTGGTAGCCCAGGCTGCTCCTCCTCAGTTCTTTGAAACATTTTTCTTTCTCCTGTGACTCTGTGGTCCTGATTCAATACCAGCAGTTCATGCTGTCACCTACATAGCCAGAGAAAATAATTAGGGGAGCATAGTGGGTTATCTGCCAGGTTCCTAGATCAGGTGATGTAGGGTATGTGAATGGGGCATCTGAGGGGCTGGCATGTGGGAGCTGGTGCAGTCAGACAGCTTGAAGTCACCTTAAGTCCTGTCTACCTATGTTCAGTGTCTGCACAGCAGGCTGTGGGTGTGCCTACGTGGGCAGGGCGCAGAGGGCCTCTGTACGGCCAGGAAGATGCTGGACAACCTGATACATACATACATAAACCCAGGACCTCTGGCCTCTTTGTCTTGCCACCAGGTTGGCTTAGAAACACAAGAACTGGCTCGGCGCCTGTGGCTCAATCAGCTAAGGTGCCAGCCACATACACCTAAGGTGGCGGGTTCGAATCCCCAGCCCAGGCCCGCCAAACAACAATGATGGCTGCAACCAAAAAATGGCCGGGCGTTGTGGCGGGCGCCTGTGGTCCCAGCTGCTTGGGAGGCGGAGGCAGGAGACTCACTTGAGCCCAGGAGTTGGAGTTTGCTATGAGCTATGATGCCATGGCACTCTACCCAGGGGGATAGCTTGAGGCTCTGTCTCAAAAAAAAAAAAGAAACACAAGAACTTTGTTAAATATGTTCCTGTTTGTTTTTTTTTTCTTTTTGAGACAGAGTCATACTGTGTCACCCTTGGTAGAGTGTTGTGGTGTCACAGCTTACAGCAACCTCAAACTCTTGGGCTCAAGCGATTCTCTTGCCTCAGCCTCCCAAGTAGCTGGGACTACAGGCACCTGCCTCAACGTCCGGCTATTTTTTGTTTCAGTTGTCATTGTTAGTTAGCTGCCCTGGGTCGGGCTTGAACCCGCCATCCTCCGTGTATGTGGCTGGCACCATAACCACTGTGCTATGGGTGCCAAGCCATGCTCCTAGTTTTGTTGTGGAAGTGTTGGAGTTGAACTAGAGGAGCAAGTCACCTGAGACCAGATCACACTTGATTTGGGCACTGGGCCACCAGATTTTCCCAAGGGAAATTAGAAGGTGGAGAATCTGGGTTAAGAAGCCCCAGGCTCTCAGGGCACAGCACAAGGCAAAGAGAAGAGCATGAACTCCCCACCTGTACGCCCACACAGCCTTCCTGTGCATGATGAAAACCAAGATAATGTCTGTGCCAGCGCTGTGCAGAGGGCTTATGAGCATTAGCTTCTCAGGCGAGGCATTTATAGGCAGACAGATGGACATTTCTCTACCCTATGACGTCAGAGTCATTATTCCATTTTACAGATCAGGAAACTGTGGCCCAGGGAGGTTGAGCTGTGTTTTCAAGGTCTGGAGGGCCAGCTGGTCCCATTGCCTAATACAGGCTGTTACCTTTGAGATCTTGCTGATAGTTGTTCTTATACAGGGGATGTGTGAGCACTTGGCCAGGGTTGGGCCATGGGGTAATACCTCCTGCAGCCAGTTCCTGGCTTAGCAGGCACCCAACAGCTTTGCAAGCTGCAGTTGTTGAGTGCTGTGGTGCTTGGAAGAAAGTGCCACAGAGTCCACTAGCATGGCTTGGAGAAGGAGCTGAGGTGGACCAGCCTGCAATATGGGGCTATTGCCCAGAGGGTTTGGACCTAATGTGCCTTCCACCTTGCCTGCTTAGCAAGAGGATTTAGGCTATCATGTTTCAATCATAATAGTGGTTGACATTTACTGAGGGCTTTCTCTGTGCTAGGTATACCATGATCTAAGTCATCCTTTATGGGGGGAAACTGAGGCACAGAGCTGTTAACTGGCTTAACCCAAGGGCACAAACTGTATAAGAGGCAGGGCTGCAGTTAGACTCTAGGGTTGCCTGACCCTTAAGCCTTGTGCTTAATCGTTGTACCATCCTGTCTCCTCAGGCCTGAACCGCTGTCCTGGGCTCTTTTCTCCTTCTCAAACCTGGTAAAGTACAGCTGTTTCGGCCCAGAGGTTGTGTGTGTGTGTGTGTGTGTATGTGTGTGTGTGTGTGTGTGTGTGCATTTGTGTTTAGGCAAATAGAGAAAGACAACAACACATGCATCCTTTTCAGCCCAGTAGACATCACTCCATGGTGAAGGAATATGGATTCAGCACAACAATGTTTTTTCTTCATAGCATGTAAATACCTTTGGGTTGCTCAGTTCTCAGAAAGGCATCTATTACTCAGGTCTTACTTAGCAGTTATCTGAGAAGCCTAATACGAGCACGTGCACACACACACAGAGCTATGAACACACACCCTTTAGAACCAGAAGGCAGACTCTCCTGGAATTCAGATGAAGAGGACGTGTTGAGACCAAGGTCTTCTTGCTGAGCTCTGCCAGGGGGCTGGGAGCCCCGCCCCACACCATGAGCAGGGCCATCTATTGCTCTTCCTTCCTGATAAGCAGAGACTACTGTCTTTACTGAGATGCAGAGTCCTGGCTGTCTGTCCAGCACTGGACATGAAAGGAGGAAAGGAGGGAGGACAGAGGGAGGGTGGAGGGAGGCTCAGCACAGCTCAAGGCAGAACCTGCTGAGTTGCTCCAGTGGAGTGGGAGGCTGTCTGTCACTCCCTCCCCAGCAGGCAGGGTGGTGTGGGGTCTGAGGGGACTGGTTGTGGGAGACCTGTGGCATGTGTCCTATGGGATAGACAGTGTCATTGGCAACTACAGATGTATGAACCACAGCTTGGAGTCAACCCTCCCACCAAGATTCCCCGACTGGCAAGTACCAGAGCAGAGCCTGGCACCTCATCTACCAGACCTTGGTTATCTGCTGTCCCCCTTTCCCAGGAGAATGTGGACTTGGCCTGGGCATCCCATTGCCCTCTCAGACGGTTCTTCTCAGAGGAGCATCTTCTGTGTGCTGTGGGAGGAGGTGTGACCTCCAGTACCCTAAGTACAGATGACCTTGCCTTTCAACAGGAGTTTCAGTGACAGTGACACTTGCTGGTAGACCTACCCTCGAGCCCACCCTCACAGCTGGTGCCTGCCCCAGGGTTTAGAAGCTGCAAGGTCAGGGGAAAATCGGAGTCTGTGGGGGCCCTAAGAACCATCGCCATAGACCATCAGTTTGCAAAGTGCCAGGGAGCATTTGTCATGATGTATACAAGCCTTGCTGTGTGAATACCACATTGAACACATCATCCCTTTCTTCTGAATCCTTCAGTGAATCCCCAGTGCCTTCAGAATAAGACCCAGACTTCTGGCCCAGCACATGCTCTCAAGACTTCACTGTGTCCCAGTCCCTCACTCTTCTGCTTGCTGGCTCCAGGTTCCTATCACCTGCACATGTCAGCACCTGTCTCACCTTCCACCTCTAGGTCTTGCCAATCTGCTCTCAAGGACTCACCCTGCACACTGGGATCAGATGTCACCACCTCCAGGATGCCCCCTGTGCTTCTCTCCCGGTGCTGGGCAGGTGCTGTGTCTATTGTTGCCTTTCAGCCTTGCTCTGAGAGCTCCAAGGCTGGGCTTCAAGTGTGGGGCCCCCTTTCTATCCCCAAGGGCTGGCTTCTTGATAAGTGGCTGGCTATAGGAGCACTGTGAGAACAGGTGGAGTGACATGCCAGTAAGAGAGCCAGCAGCCAGGCTCTACTGATTCTTCCCTTGAGCCACTTGGAGCTGAGCCAATGGGGTCAGGACTGCCCCAGATTTAATGACACCCCACAGTGGCTTACTACTGAGACCACTCCACCCCCCAGATCAGCTGCTGGCTGAGCTTTAGGCCCTGGGCAGCAGTCAATACCAGCTCCTTCCCCCTCCTGCCCCAGCTCTGACCTCGGTTCTAGCATAGAGCCTAGAGATGGAGGGGGCCTGGGGCTTGTCCCTTCTGACACTCATATTAGAGATGTGCTTCTCACCTTTCCCAATGAAGCCCTGTGAAAATTGGAGGGTTTTCTGTCATATTTCTCAGCTGTGTTACATCAGAAGGCTAGTGGGGTGACTCTACCCACCTCTATTATGAAATGGATGGGGCTCTTGGCTAGCCACAGTTGTGGCATCGGCAGCTGTCCTGGAGCTTGGAGCTGGCTCATCCCTCCTTTTTCCGCCTTGGCCCCAGCACATCTGAGTCCTCGGTGGCTTCCTCACGGCAGCTCACACATCCCTTCCACTCTGCACTGGCACAAACCTTTATTTGCTCCAGTTTTGTCTCTAGCTGTGCCCACCTCTGGACCTGCTGGGAGGATGAGCTGGGAGGACGGGAGCTGAGCCCCTAGCAGGGGTAAGGCCTGCAGGTGCTGTTGTTTGGCCTGGCCCTGCCCAGCCTCACTGCCCAATGCTGAAGGTTAGCTCTTTTTTTTTGTTTGTTTTTTGAGACAGTCTCACTATGTCACTATGCTAGAGTGCCATAGTGTCACAGCTCACAGCAACCTCAAACTCTTGAGCTTAAGCGATTGTCTTGACTCAGCCTCCCAAGTAGCTGGGACTACAGGCGCCCACCACAACGCCCAGCTATTTTTTTGTTGCATTTACCATTGTTTAGCAGGCCGGGCCGGGTTCAAACCTGTCTGCCTTGGTGTATGTGGCTGGTGCTCTCATCACTGAGCTGTGGGTGCTGAGCCTGAAGGTGAGCTCTTTGAGTGAGGAGGCATGTGGGAAAGTGGCCTTGATAAGGTGGGTGCTACAGACTCTCAAGAAGAATGAAGCTGGGGCTTTGGAACCAAATCCTGGTGGGCAGAGGCAGATTTCCCTTCTGTTCCTCCCTTGTCCTGCTGGGGTCAGAGAACAGGAAGCAGCAGCACCCTCCCTCTCTGAGGTCTGGCATGTTCCCTGGAACTGGCTCAGGACACGATCAGCTTGTTCTGAGATTTCTCCTACATCTTTCCCCTTTATGGTCAGAAGTAATGGCTCATATTATTTTCTCTGTATTCATTAAGAAATAGCATTTTAATGGAAAAAATAGAATGACTTTAACTTTTTTTTTTTCAGTTTTTGACCAGGGCTGGGTTTGAACTCCCCACCTCCAGCATATGGGGCTGGCGCCCTACTCCTTTGAGCCACAGGAGCTGCCCGAGAATGACTTTTACATTAAAGGACCAAAACCCCCCAGCATTACCCCAACTCTCTATCATCCTAACACAAGATTTTTCCCCCATGTACTGTCCCTCTGTTGTATGTATGGCTCATTTTCCTAGGTTCGGTTATATTTTATTTTTATTTATCGTATAATCTTAAACATTTCTATACTTCTCTTAAGTCTTTCTAACAATGATATGAAATAGCTGTAATACTGTCCAATTGTGTTGCTGTTATTAGCAATATGTTAGAAACGATTTCCCTCTTGTTACACATGCAGGTCATTGTCAGTGTTGTGAGTGTAGTTAATCCTGCAGTGAACATCTTCATGTCTCTTCTTATCTGTGATGGTGTCACTGAGGCAGGCCAGGGACTTAGCAGGTGTTTTATGGCAGATGGTACCCTGGCAGCAGTCACTGGGATAGGTCTCGTTGGTTTCAGTGCATTTTGTGTGTGGGGTACAGTACTAGATGTTTGGTCGTGGTGAGCTTCTTTGTTACAATCCTGGAACATCTGATTATTATTTCCATGGAAAGACAGCGAGGTGTGGAGAAGCTGAGTCACTTACTTGCTCACAGTTTGCAGTGAGCGGCTAACCCAGGCTTCGGAGCCTTTGCTCCATCATGCTACCTCTTTACAGCATACGGTAGTGAGGTCCCCATCCCTGAGGCGTGGAGGAGGGGGCATAGTCAAGATACACTGGGATGATGAAGTGTCTAGAAATCTTGGGGTTAGGGTTTCTCAGCCTCCCCATCATAGATGTTTTGGCTGAGTGATTCTCCATTTTGTGGGAGACTGTCCTGGTCATTGTCAGATATTTATCAGCATCCATGGTCTCTACCCTCTGGCTGCCAGTAGCACAATTTGGAGACAATCAAAACTGTCTCCAGACATTGCCAAATGTCCCTGGGTGGCAAGTTTGCCTCCAGTTGAGAACTGCCGCTGTAGAGGATTCCTGAGTAGGGTGGGAGATTGACTACTGGCTCTCTTAGGATCTCTGGGACCTCCACGAGGCTCCCATGCCTGGCGGGCTCCTTTGGCAGATTGTGTCTCCATCCGTGGGTGGTTGATTGGAAGGACTTGGCCTGGGGCCACCATGCGGAAAGTCACGAATCCCAGCCCTGCAGAAGGCCTGGACCACTTCTTCCCAAAGTTGGGGCATGTATCCTTGCAATCGTCAGCTAAGCCCTGGGGCTGGGAACCCGGCTGCCAGTAATGACCTTGGGTGGCAATGTTGTAACAAAGGGGCACCTAAACCTGTTACCTCTCCATGGCTTCTTGCCAGTTTGAAGGACTCTCTGGTGTGAGGAGATCTCATGTGGCATCCTGGCCTCTCATGCAGGCTGGGGCCATCCCTGAACACTTTTCCAGGGAGAGTCATGGTCAGGGAGCCCTGTGCTGAGCCCACCTGTGGCACTCTGACTCATGAAGCCAGGCCACAGTGGGGGCTGGCAAGGAGGCTGTGATTTGCAGGTCTTCTTGTAGATCGGCTTTAAAGAGCACTCTCATTTCCTCTCCGGAAGCCTTCAAAAGGCTCCAGGAACAAAAGGGGCTTGATTGAGTGTGCCTTGGAGAGCATCATCCCTGAAGCAGAGGGGGAAAGAGCAGGCAGCCACTACAAAGGCATTTAATCCTCCATAGGGTGTCATGCCAAGAAACCCCCAAGTGCAGGAACAAGCAGGGAGACATGTTCCTTTCATCAGGAGGGTGTGGGCTGGCAGTTAAGCCAAGGACAGCCGGCAGCAAAAGGCACCTTGCTCTCCTCCCGCCTCCAACCCTTTCCATACTGTAGCCCCCTTGACTTAGAGAAAATAACTTTTTATATGGAAACCACTTAAGGTCTGATCTTATTCCAGCGCAGTTTGCATTCTGATAGACTGTTCTCGAAAACTAATAAGCTACAAAGAAGTGACTCTCTAATGGTAGAATTTCAAATAGGGAGTGGGGTGATTTATTATGCATTTATTTAGCTGGTGAAATCTGTCTGGGACCTTCTCAAGAGAAACCAGCTAGGCTGCAGCTTCCTAGCAGGTTTTTTGGGGTCTATTAAACATCCCTTGCCGACCATCTCCTAGGTGGTAGCCAGCAGCAGACACAGTGCTGGAGGATGGTCCAGGAGACAGCTGACTTTGTAATAGTGGGTTCACCCTGGCCGTTCTTACTCATGGCACATGTGCCAGGTGGGATGCCAAAGGCTGGGAATGAAAGTCAAAGTGCTGAACCTTCCAGGTGCAGACCTTGAAGTAGATAGTTGAAACCTTGCCATGAGCTGTGTGGTGGGTTGTCCAGGCTCACACGGGGCCACGTGGGAGCACCACCTCTGCCTGGACTAGGAGGGCTGCGACAATGGACCTGAGCGCTCATGGGGGAGTGACACCAGCCTTTGCTTTAAAGAAATTAATCAGATGGAAAGGAAGGTGTTCTGGGTGGGGGAAGAGTGTGAGTGTAGAGGCCTGACAGGCAGTGTCTAGGGCAGGCGTCCTCAAACTATGGCCCATGGGCCACATGCAGCCGGCTGAGGACATTTATCTGGCCTGCCGAGGACATTTTATCTGCCCACTGGGTGTTTTTGCCCCCGCTGCCTGTTCTGCTTATCAGCCGACTTGTCCTGGTGCCTGCAGTCCGGCCCTCCAACGGTCTGAGAGACAGTGAACTGGCCCCCTGTTTAATAAGTTTGAGGACCTCTGGTCTAGGAGTTCAGGCACCTAGAAACACCATAAGGGTGAAGCTGGAGTTGGTGGGAAATGAAGCCACAGAGGCAGGGGAGGCACAGGCCTTGGGTCGAGTGCCCAGATGTGGAGTTTGGGTGTTACTTGCAGCCAGTGGGGAATCCCTGAAGGGTGAGTGCTCACCTGTCTGCCAGGCACTGACTTCCAGGACTAACCCACAGGGTTTCTTCTGTGCCCTGCCTCCTGCTTGCTGCCCAGATACTGCCCTCCATCTGGTGTGGTCCCCTCTGCTTTAGCAGACCTTTCTGGAGCTGACCCGTATAATGAGAAATTATAAATGAGAAAAGGATACTCATTTATCCCTTTCTCCAAGGAAGACTTCCCTGCCTCCCTTAGGGTAGTAAAGGTCCCTGGGGCTACTGGGAGTTAAGGAGAGCGTGTGGGCTCCTGGGCATGCAAGGAGGAAAATGGGCCCTAGGAGAGGCCAGAGCCGCTTAGCAGGTGAGCCTGCAGTGCCCTTCTTGGGCTTCATCATGAAGATCTCAGTTGCAGCCAGGGCACTCCTGTTGACTTCTTTGCAAGGAAAGGGTGGCATTCTGCTGCCAGGGTGGTGCTGGCAGACTCTGAGGAAAGCTGTGGCTGAGCCTGGCAGAAGCAGCACCCACCACAGAGGCACAGACAGAAGAGCTGGTTGTAGGCATTGCCTGGGAGGTGTGGGGAGGGCAAGTCGGAGCAGGAGACTGGACCAGGTGATGCCAGGGCCACACACCAGCCCGTTCTCCCTGGAACTTCCTGAGAGCAGAACAGCCACCCTGGATCTGCACTCAGCCTTCCTACCACTGCCTGCCTTGCCACTACCCCAGTACCATTTTTGGAGAGGGTACCAATCCGGGGATTGTTGGTGGCCAGAGTGCAGCTGCTTCTCCGTTAATGTAGGTGGTTTGAATCCATTTGCTTGGATCCTGTGTGTTATCTTCCACATGTCAGAATTCCACCCAGTCGTGGCATGATACTGTTTTTCCTAGGGACCCAGCCTATCCATCTCACAGGTGCCGAGCCCAGAGACAGACAGAGGACGTGTACCCAGAGTTGCACAGCCAGTCTGGGCTGGGGAGGAATGTGAACTGCAGTCAGCTGCTGGTGAGGGGGTGAGAGGTGGTGAGGGGCTGCCCTGAGGCTGCCCTGCCGGGACAGGGGCTGCATCAGATGATCCCTGGAGGCCTTTCTCGGTGCCAGATGCTGGGTCAGGGGGAAAAGGCTGAGGGGTTAGGGAGACACAGTCTGGGTCCAGGCATGGCTCTTTGAGAGACAATCTCACAGTCCCCTGGGTCGTTAGAAGGACTAAGCCAAAGGACTGTCTCTACTACCTGGGTGAGTTTCAGCGCTTTCTGAGGGGTGGGAAGCTCTGCTCCCTATGGCCAGTTCAGAATTGCCACCAACGAGGTGGGGTCCCAGGACTGCCCAGCACTTTTCTCAGGAAAACATTTGTGACTTTCTGTCACTTGGGCCATGGTGTTTAAAGAGGTTAGATTTGTTGTGGGTCGGCAAATAGTCCCCTACCCCTGCTGTTTGTGTCCTGATTGGAAGGGCCTATAAAGGTCACCGGCACCATGTCCCTGATCCAGCCTCCAGTTCCACAGCGAGAAAATAGCTCCACGAGTGTGTAGTGGTTCAAAAAGCACCTGTTAAGGGATGAGCACTCTTTCATTTTTTTTGGAAGTGGTTGCACCTAGAGCACAGCAGGTGCTCAGTAAATAAGTGGGACATCTGCTAAGCGCTATGCAGGGCAAATCTTTTGCTTGAAGGAGTTTATAGTCTAAGACAGTGATTTTCAACCTGTGTGCTGTGAGAGGATCTTAGGTGCGCAGCAAAAATTATTGAAGATTGTTGATTAAATTATTTTCTAAAGAAGTTCAAAGCACAGTCAGTATATTCTTTTTTTTTAATCAACATAATTTAAGTGTGCCATGGAAGTTTAACTATAGGTTCCAGTGTTCTGTGAGATAAAAATAGTTGAAAAACAGTGGTCTAAGGGAAGTAATGTGTTGCCGTGATGTCCCTGTTTTACTCTGCCCAGCTCAGGGCAGACATTGCCAGTAGATTATTGCTCTTCATGAAGCAGACATTAGGAATTGATTACTGCACTTCTCTCAACCTGAGAGATCACCAATGCCGTCCTCAACTTAGTCCTCCCTGGAGAGTGCTGCTGGGTCACAGGAGCTGAAACTTACCATCCTGACCTTGTAGGGGCATTGAGGCTCCTGTGGGTATTGAAACCAAGGGGAGGCCAGCAGGAGAAAATGATTCTTGCAGACTTAGGGGCCTGAGGTCATTTGTGTGTTCAGTCTCTGAGTCAGTCATCAAACATTGACTGTGCCTGTGTCTGAGGAGGCCATAAAACGGGACAGATGCCTAAACAGGAAGTTAAAATACAGTTAGAAGGCTGACCTCAGAGGGATCCCTCACTTGGCCTGGTGGGGGTAGGCCCTGAGCATCTCTGAGAGGTGACACCAGTGAGTTTTGGAAGTAGCATTCCAGACAGGGGGCAGCATGACTGGGTGTGGGGTGGGGTGAGGGTGGGGCTGGGAGCCCCGAGGGCTTAAATCCTGAGGCTTGGGTGCCGTGACCTGGACCTTATCCTGTGGGCACCTGGCGGGTCCTTTGTACCCTTTCAGAGCCAACTCGGAGGAAACCAGGGCTTTTCTTCACTCACTGGCCCTTGATAGGGGTCTTGGTGGCTGTGGTTCCTGTGTGCCCGGCCTCTAGGGCCTGTTTCTGGTTGTCTGTGCAGCCCTGGACCCCTGGGGAGGCCTTCGCCCCTGCCTGCAGCCTGCCTGGGCAGTGTTTTCCCTCCTCAGGGCAGAGGCCAGGCTTGTTTTTCCTCCCTCTCAGGAATCGTGCCTCAGGAATACACAAAGCAGCTGTTAAAATATCTGGGTCTGGCGGGGCTGCCACACAGTGGGCCCCTTGTTCCCTTTACAGACAGTAGCCTCAGAGCATATCCCGACCTTCTGCTGGGGGAGTTGCTGGTAGGGGGTGTCAGAGAGAGCCCCCAGCCCTCTGGGTTTCAGGGCTCTTCAGGGAGGAAGGTGACAGAATTTGGAATTGAACAAAACAGGCATATTACAAAAAAGGTGCCAACCTGAGACTTTTGACGTCAGACCCCAGAGGTACTGGCGCCTGGGTGGGTGGAGGAAGGGGTGGGATAGGGCTGTCCAGTCTAGGAGCCTCCTGTTGGTGGAGTGGCCCTCAGCACTGCATGGGGATAGACTTTCTTGTCCTCAGGCCCGCAGGCAGACAGCTCAGGCTGCCCGGATGATGGTGCCAGGCCCTGTGTGTGTGAGGCCCCAGGAGGGAGGTGCTGTGCATTGCCATTTTACAGACCAGGAAAGCAAGGCTTAGGGAAAAGCGGTGGAGGTGGGAGACAAATACACATGTTCTTTCTCTGGAGTCTGCATTCACTGGACTTCCTCTGAACTTGTCACCTGCGGACACTTGCTGCCCAAGGAGGTTGGTTAGCTCCATCAAGGACTCTGGGAAGGAGGGCAGCTACCTAGGTTTTATTTTATTTATTTATTTATTATTTTTTAAGATAGAATTTCACTTCGTTGCCCTCAATGGAGTACTATGGTGTTAATAGCTCACAGCAACCTCAAGCTCTTGGGTTGAAGTGATCCTCTTGCCTTAGCCTCCGAAGTAGCTGGGACTACGGGTACCCACCACAATACCTGCCTATGTTTTTTTAGAGAAAGAGTCTCGCTCTTGCTCAGGCTGGTCTCAAACTCCTGAGCTCAGGTGATCTACCCAGCTTGGCTTCCCACAGTGCTAGGATCACAGGTGTTGAGCCACTACACCTAGCCAGGCTGCCAGAGTTTTAAAGCATGGCATTTTCAGTAGAGCAGAGAGGGAAGATTGCCTCCAGCAGGAGAGCATGGAGGTGCAGAAACTGGGGTTGAAGATGCCTGTGTTTTCTGGGAAAAAACCTGAATAGAAACAAACGAAAGTCATGAGGTCATTTTGACTGCTGCCCATGACGTAGGAATTACCCACAGCCTCCCAGAAGAAAAGCCCACCTGTACCATCTCCTTTTGTCTGAGGCAAAATGCAGGAGGGGCTGCATTTCCCAGTTCCAGCCCAGCGAATCAGTGAATTAAGGTTAATTATCTGTTTTCCTGAACACCAGTAAGCCCAGGGGCTGCGCAAATTAGGGAGCTTTCGTACTAGGAAAGATAATTCAGGAGTGATAAAGAAGCAGGTGCACCCATGGGGAGGGTGAATTGTGCAGGGTGCCCAGCTCTGGCTACATGGCATGTGGGGAAGTGAGCCCCCCCCAACTTGCAGGCTCCTGGGTGGCAACTCCTGGAAGCAGTGGGCATCAGCAGGTGCCAGGCTGGCCATGTGGGGCTGTAGAAACGTGTTAAAGACTCAAGGGACTAGGGGACCATCCCCAGCCTTCCTGAACCTCAATGTTCTCCCAGGCTGTCCTTCCCAGGAACTTGTAGCCTCCCATCATCCCCCTTCAGCCTGGATTATCACCCAATCTTTCTCCTGGTGGACCTCTACTTTTTTTTCTTTCTTCTTAGAGTGTGCCAAAGCCTTCTCCATTCCTCTGCTCATGCTGTTCCCTGCACCTTGTAGTACAAGCCTCTTTCATCCTCAGATTTGAAGCCCCAGGGCAGATCTGAAGTCTCAGGGCAGATTGGGTGGTCATCAGGAAGACTCCCCTGAGTGCACCCCCACCAAGGCGGTGGCCATTCCTTGTTAAACTCCAGGAACATAAACTCACTACTACTTATTTGACATATAGCACTTACTGTCTTAAGACCTCAGTGAACTCTCTGCAAGTGTGTCTGCTCCAACAAGAGGGGAACTGTGCTCTTTATCGTTTTGACATCCCTGTAATAATTCTCAAGTATACCAGGCACAGGGAGCCAAGGGCTAGCCGTAAGGCTGGCTGGGACCCTACAGCCCTGCCTTCTCCCCACATCTTTCCAGTCTAGGGTTGCAAACATCTTTTGAAGGATCTGGGCTGCCTCCTGAGTCTGCCCTCTCCCTGAGGGACCCAGGGTGGAGGCATGGACACTGTGGGAACCCCCTGTGCAAGAGGGGCAGCCCAGGTAGGAACTGTGTGCCCCCCATGTCCTGCAGTGGAAAAGGGAGGAGCCAGGGACAAGCATTTTGACATAGCTACCCCTCCCCAAACTCTGTTACATCTGAGCCCTGCTTACCCCAGGCCTGAAGCCCCTTGTTGGGGCTGCTCTCTGGGTGTCTGTGAAGCCATGCTAGGCTTTGGTTCATATACAGAACAGGCAGGTGGACAGAGAGGGCAGAACGTGTGTGCCTCAGTCTGAGGCCCCACACGGAGTTGTGTGGCTCTGGTAGAAGCCCTGACTGTCCCCTCTGGGCTCTTGCAGGTAGGTGATCTTTTCTTGCAGCGTGATGCCTGCCTGCAGAGCTTCCTCTGCCTGGCCAGCCCTGGGCCAGACCATGGCAGGCAGCTGCTTGGAAGGTCTTGATGGCAGTTTCAGCCACCCTGGGAGGAAGGGAGGGTGCTCTGTGTCACAGGGGATCACCTACAGTTTAGGGAGAAGTACATGGCCAAAGATAACACAGCAGATGTAGACCTGGCTGGTCCAGCCACATATGTACTTCTCCATTTGGGAGAATCAAATGCATTAATTTAAAGATAGGATTATTCTGCTGTTGGCCCTAAAGGGCCAGCAGAATGTCCTAGCTTGGTGCGGTCCTGGGGACCTTCACTTCCCCCATGTTCCCTGGGTGGAAG
Source organism: Galagoides demidoff (assembly GCA_963574575.1). Lineage (NCBI taxonomy): Eukaryota > Metazoa > Chordata > Mammalia > Primates > Galagidae > Galagoides > Galagoides demidoff. Next base: position 32,669 of record CAUYQV010077687.1, read on the forward strand.
CATGAGTGTAAATTTTGGTTGGGGAGAGACAGTAGGGACTGAGTTGGACACGTGCCTGGCTCCCCTGTGCCCCCGATGTGGAGAGTTGGAGTTTTTCCTTGCTCCTATGCTGCTGACCTTTGCATTGTGTCCTTGGGCTGGTTGTCCCTTAGGTCTAGGGCACCCTATAGGATGCCTATTTTCCAGATAGAGACACTATGTGAATTGATGGGAGAGGAAGGGGCCTTTGCTCAGCCACTTGGCTGAGTCCCCAGGGCCTTTGGACCATGAGGCTGCTGCTTCCTTTTAGCTCTAATGAGGTTACAAGGATTATTTGCCTTAATCTGTGTTTCACTGGCACTGTGCTCTTTACTCCAGGATCTTTTCACATGTTTTATCTCATTGTATCTTAAAAATAAATCTGTAAGCAAGGCAGGGCGGATGTTTATTATCTCTCTCTTAGGGATGTGTGTGTGTTTGGATCTGCATGTATCTTTGTACACACAGGTATGCGTATGTGACCATGTGTCTGTTACATGTGTACACACGTGTGTAGCCGCATATGTGGTGACTATGTACATGTGGTGTGTGCATCCATGTTTGCATGTACAACCTTGTGTATGAGTGTGCCTCTGTACATGTGTTACTGTAATGTGGTCTCTGTGTGCACGTGGGGGTGTGCATGCATTCTTGTGTGTGACTGTGCATGTGGTTTGTTCGTCTATGTTGTGTGCTATGTGAGTGTGTGAGCCTGTGTTTGTGCACGCATCCATGCGTGCCCATGCGTGTGGGTCCTGGGCATGGATGCTGCATGGCTGAGATCAGAGAGGAGACGAGAACACCACGGCCCCGAGGTGGCTGCAATCCTGGTAGGTTTCATCTCTCTCCTGGAGATTGATTTAGCCTGGGGAACAATGCTCTAATTCCTGTGAGTCACTCGTTAGAGGAGTTCAAAGCAGCCAGGTGGCAGGAGGGTGTCTGGGATTTCAGGTTTCAGGGTGATTTGCTCATTCTGCTCTGATTATTAATTTATTCTTCAAGCCGTCCTTTAACTCAAGAGTTCTTAACCTTTTCTGTGCTGTGAACCCCTTGGCAACCTGATGAAGCCCATGGGCCCTGACTCAGAATAATCCTGTAAATGCATGTAATAAATAGGGCTGCAAAAGAAACCAATCATACTGAATATAGTGACGAAGGTTAAAGGCACCACAGCTGTGGTACAATATTGTGTGCTCATCAGGTGGCAGGGTCAGTGGGGTCCAGTGCCTGCCACTAGTGGGAAGCTGTGGTGAGCATAGGTATGGACACATCTGTGTCTTGGTGGACCCACAGGCACTGTGGTTTATTTTCCATTTTCACGCCCAAGAGAGATACCAACTTCCAGTTCCAAGTCAGTCAAGATAAAAATGTATTTTTTTCATCAGGTTGCACAATCTTGCTTTAACTGGAATCTACAAATTATTTGGAAGCTTGAAGGGACCTTACGAGCACCCCATTTGGTTTTTCCTACATCTGTTTGTGGATTAGAAATACCTGTAGAACTTTGTTTAAAAAAGCAGAGATTTTGTCCCCCACCCTCTGCCTGGACCTAGAGAGTCAGAATCTCCAAGGGAAGACCCAGGAATGCTCCTGGAGCTTCTTGCTGTTGTCAGCGCCCCTTTCCCTCCCCAGGCCTTGGTGACCTGGGTAAACCTCCTAATGGGCAGGGGGCTTTTCCTGGCCCTGGGTCCAGTGCTCCGCCTCCCTTTAGCAGAGTCCCAGAGAGTGTGGCTGCATTTCCTTTGTGCGCTGTTTGGACAGTGGTGAGAGCTGAGTTTCAGAGGTAAAGTGAGGGTGTTGACTCTCCTCCCACTGTAAGTGCTATGGCCCTGCCCCCTCCTGTTCTAGAGCTTTGTGGAGCCCGTGGGAACAATCCCAGGACAGACCACTGGGCCCCAGCTTAGGCCTGGGAACCTGGAGCCCAACTTCTCCCCACCATCTCCAGGTGGGCTCTAGAGGTCCAGGTAAGGCTGTTCACTGGGGCTGTGGAGTCTGCCTCAGAGGAGCTTCAGGGAGTGAAAGTGGTTGCCTGGGACCCTGGGCTCCTGGTGTTTACCCAGAAATTGTGCTAATCCCGCTAATTCCTGTGATTTGCGCAGGCTCTTGGCTCTGTCTGCTGCCTTCCTCTCCAGGCAGGGATGGGAAGGGAGGGCAGTGGCTGGTCTGCAGAGGGCGAGGCCAGGAGCACAGTGGGCTCTCTGGACACCCCCAGCCCCTGCTGGATCAGCTCCCCATGGGCGTTCATGAACTCCTGGGTGCTTCTGTGAGCCCCAGTCTGGGTGTCAGGAGTCCTCCCTCACTCCGTTCTCCTGGTCCTGGAGTGACCACATGCTCAGGCTTTAGGCAGCATTTGGCCAGTGGACCTGGCCCTTCTCCCTCCCCTGGGGACTGGCCTTGGACAGCTTATTACCCTCGGGAGTGGCAGCTTCCTTCCCTGTAGGAATTATCTGCTCTACCAACATAACAGGGCGGGGTGTTGGCATGAAGGAGCTGCAGCTGCTGTGTTTTAGTCCATTCCGGTGGCTACAACAAAATACGTAGATGGGATCACTTAGGAATAGCAGAAACTTGTTTTTCATAGCTCTAGAGGGTGGGAAGTCCAAGATGGGGGCTCCGGCAGAGTTGCTGTCTGGGGAGGCCCATTCCTCAGGGATGGAACCGTCTAGCTGCATCCTCACATGGTGAGAGAGGCACATGGGACATGAATGGGAAAAGATGACACTTGTCCCATTCATGAGGGCAGGGCCCTCATGGCCTGGTCACCTCCCAGAGGCCCAGCTTTTTTTTTTTTTTGAGACAGAGCCTCAAGCTGTTGCTCTGGGTAGAGTGCTGCATAGCAACCTCCAACTCCTGGGCTCAAGTGAGTCTCCTGCCTCTGCCTCCCAAGTAGCTGGGACCACAGGAGCCCGCCTCAACGCCTGGCTATTTTTTGGTTGCATCCAACATTGTTGTTGGGCGGGCCTGGGCTGGATTCGAACCCGCCACCTTAGGTGTATGTGACTGACGCTTTAGCCACTTGAGCCACAGGCGCTGAGCCAGGCCCAGCTTTTAATACCATCACTGTGGGGGGTTGGGTTTCAACATACGAGTTTGGGGGTATAGTGACAGAAAATTCAGACTATAGCATACTGTTATGAAAACATCCATGGCCGTCTCCTCTTCTTTCCAGTCTCTGATGTTCCTAACAAAAGTTGTCACAGTCCCTTCTGAAAGCTGTTACCTTCTTGGCATCCCTGACACTAAGTCTGAGTATTCTGAGCTGTTGGGCCTCAGTTTCTCCATCTGTATTTGAAGAGGGTCAGATCAATGTCCTGCAGGAGCATTGTCCACCCATCCCTGAGGCTGGAGCTGGGGCTTGGTCACTCAAACCCTAGGTTTTGGTCACATGCTCCTCTTCTGAGGGTGCCCTAAGTCCTCTGCTGTTTTCTGGTCCTCAGAGATTTAAGCCTCCCAGGCACAGACCCGGCTCTCTGGCCCCACCTATCCACTTGGCTAGGGGACTGAGCACTTTTTCTGGTGGGCCTGGAGACTGAGCAGTGGGAGGCCCATCCCTGCCTTGAAGGAAGTAACAGTCAAGCAAGGAACCAGGTGGACACACAGCAAGTATGACCAGGCTGTATGACAGGTGCTGGGGCAGTGGGAATGTTCAATCCTAATGGAGGGACACCTACTTATGGGGGGAGGTGAAGCATGAAGCCAGCTGTCACTAAGGGATCACAAAGTGAAGAGTTAGTGAATGAGTGTGCAACTATAAACTCCTCCCTGTGCCGTGTAGACCGGTGCCACCTACATGGCCGTGGTGTTTGCAGTTGCAGCCCCAGACGAGCCTCAGCCTTTGCACAGCCCTTGGCTGGTGGTTCCCATCCAGCAATCGTGCCGTCTTGGATAGGTCATTAGGGCAGGGGCCATGCCTATTCCTGCTCTGACCCCAGCCCCCCTACAAAGTGCTTCCCCCACCTCTGACTGGCTCCATAGTCACTTTACCTCACTGCCTGCCAAGAAATTCTGGTGCATATCCCTTTACACTTGGGGTTCTTGCTCAAGGGATAGCTCACTGTGGTGTACCAGGGTGCCTGGGTATAAGGCCTGGCCCAGCCACTTCTAAGGAGTGTGTCTTTGGGCATTTTACTCAACCTCTTTGAGCACTGGTTTCCCTCTATATAAAATGTTTTGATGATTAAATGAGCTCACCCCTGTAAAGCATTTGGCACCTAGTAAATACTTATTAAAGGTTTGTTGTTCCAGCTGTTATTTTGATTTTTGTCCTCTTTCCAAATTCAAGGTCTGTTTGAAAGTTGGGCCTAAATTCTCTCACCTGAGCTTGTTGGGAGGAAAACCTAGACTGTCCACAGAATTGCTTGCATTTAAAGGAACCTCTGCTTCAGAGGTCCGTTCAGAGCTTTTTTTGACAGACATTTGGAACTGTGGCCCAGTGCCAGCCTGTCCCAGCCCCTCCTGTGAGGATGCTGCTCTGAATAGCTCCTGGCCCTGAGGTGTTAATGAATTTAGAATGGGACTGTTGGGTAGGAACCCTGGGCTGGGAGGGGTGCCAGGCTTCCCAGAGGAGGTGACGTCTTAGTGTCATCTTAAAGGAAGAGCATGGAGTTTATTAGACACAGAAAGATGAAGAGGTGGCATGGCTTGAGTGGAGGCCTGGCTGTGTGCAGGACCAGGGCCAGAAGGACCTTGGTCTTGGGAGGGATGAGGTGAGACTTGGTTTGGGGGAAGCTATCTGGCACTGGGGTGGCAGGGGGTGACCTGGAGGGGACTAGATATATGAGAAGCCCCAGGACCCAGAGGGAAGAATACCTGTCACAAAGCTTCCAGCTGGGAGAGGTGCCACCAGGGAAGGGGGCAGGGGTAGAAGGGGAAAGTGACGGCACTCACAGGGGGCACATAGATGGTTGAGTCGGGTAATGCCCGTGGCCAGGCTCAGGGGGCAAAGGAGAGGCAGCCACCAGCCAGGGTATGTTGCTGGTGGGCCATTCAAATTGCCAAAGTCTCCAGTGACAGAGTTTAAAAATGGTCTTAGAACAGCAGACAGGAAGTCCTGAATCTCTAGGTCACAGGGAACCCCATAAATCACTACAGTCCTCAAGGAGATTTTTCTCTCTTCATTTGCCTGACCGTCTTTGGCTTTCCAGGTAGGGAGTTTTAAAAGATCGTGGAGACTAGACAGACTGGTGTGTGCAGACACAGCCTGCAGAACTGGGGCCTCCTTCCTATGTCCCTCTCCATCACTCCTGTACAGTCTGATTTTCTACTTAGGAAGACCTAAGTGTCCATTTAACTTTGAGACCCCTGGAGATGAAGCTTCCTGCTGCCTTTGGTGACTGTTCTCAGCCACCCATGAGCTATCTGGAGGACCCTCCCTGCCATGTGAACTATTCTCCTGCCTCCTTACACATCCCCCTTTGGTGGTTGCCCCATCTCTCTGCTTCTTGGATGGCAAACTCCTTGACAAAATCACCCATGTCTCTGTTTCCACCTGCTTCTAACCTGCTCTTTGCCCCCACCCAGGCCCAGGTTGCCACCAGGAGACCAAAACTGCCCAACTCTCAGTGGCCTGCAGTGGAATTAGTCACTCCTGCTCCTGACCATGTGTCTTTTTTGGGTTGGCTTCCAGGACCCCACACTCCTCTGTTTGTTTTTCCCTCACCTCCCCCACTGCCTATTCCTACTTTCTCTTCTTGCTTCTCTCCTGTTCTTTCCCCCAGGCTTCGGGGTTGGAGTTTTCTCATTTTTGCCTCCCTCCCACCCCCTTGGAGATGTCCCTGAGCTGCCAAAGTCCCACCTTAGCCTCCAGTCCTGCCCTGAGCTCCCAATCCAATTCCCACCAGCCTGCTCCACAGCACCCTTGCAGGTCTTCAAAGGCTTGGGGGCATCACCAACTTCACGGGCCCCAACTACACTCCTGGTCTGCTCCCAGCCTACTCCCCTCCTATTTGGATGTATAAACAGCCCCACTCCTCACTTAATCAGGAGATCAGCCAAGTATGTGAGCTGTCTTTGCCACCACCTTTTCTGGGGGGGAAAATGTTACTTTAGGAGTTCTATTCTGTAGTATAATGGTACAAATACTGTATTAGTAGTGTCTGTTATGGTGAAGCATGTCGGAAAAATGTGTGCATCTGATCTGCCATCTGCTGGAGACAGGAATGTCACCTGTGTCCTGCCTCCTGCTGATCCCTACACCCTTAACCACGCCACCTCTTTCCATCCCATCCCACATCTAACCCATATCTGGGTCTGCTGGCTCTGCCTTCAGGACGATGTGTTCTCATCTCACCAGCTCCACCACTGCCCCGTTAACCCAAACCACCAGTGCATCTCCCTGAGTCATTGCAGTAGCACTCTCTGACCCCTAAAAGTCCACTCTGCACTTCCCACTCTTCGGTAGGGGAGTGATCCCTTTACTTTGGAGGTGTATTCCATCCTCCACCCTGCTCAAACCCTCCAATGCCTCCCCTTTCTGCACTCCTCAGAGAAGCTGGCCTTCTTCCATGGGCCCTGGCTCCCACCTCTACACTCTGGCTGCTGTGGGGTGTCTCCTTGAGCAGGAATCACACCCCAGCCTCAAAGAGGCAGGGCAGTGCTGCCCCCTCTGCTCCTCCAGCCCTTCCCTGGGCTGCTGTGCTGCCTTCTCTTCCCCTGCTATCTCTTGCTAACGGAAATTAAATGTACATTGATCTCCCCCTTTCTTTGTCTCCCAAGTAGAATGCAAACTCATGTATTGCACCTTCAGCATGAGGCATATTGGCTGGTGTATAATAGGGAGGCTTAAAAATATGTCAACTGAGTGTGAGTTAATAAAGGATGAAAATTTGTTGAATGATGGATGAAGGAATGAACATACAAATTAATAAATGAAGGATGGATCTGGTGATCAGCTAAGCTAGGTTTCCTTTGAGTGCCTCTAAACCATTCTTACTATATTCATTTTTATTTTCCCAGTGATCCTGAGTTGTTACTTCTGACTTCATTTCTCAAGGTAGTTCTCACAACTTACATTGGTGGGAACTTGTTGCTCAGACTTTATAATAAAAATCTGGGTAAAAGATGATGAACATGCCCAGCAGTTGTCCGGGAGGTTATTCAGAAGACCAGATGAATCTCAGGACTAATAATTCTCAAAATTAATTAAACCCTCCTTCCCAATTATAAGAGAATGAGGATGAAGTTGGTTGCTTTAGAAGCGAGCAGTGGCGTGAATGTGGGTCGGCATTTCCGGCTGGGTTTGGGTGCAGTATTGGTGAGTGCCTTTGTCTTCTCTTTTAGGGCTGCTAGCCAGGACGATGAGCAGCTGAGATGGAGACATCAACCTCGACCACTGCCACGGAGAAGCAGGAAGCCAAGAGCGGGATCCTGGAGGGCAGAAGCTTCCCTGACTCGGGCAAAAAGGCCTCTCCTCTGGCGGTGGCTGCCGCGGCTGCAGCTGCCCAAGGAGGTACTTTCTGTTTCACACACTTGGAGGGCGGCAGGAGTGTTTTTCATGAGCCTGTTAGGATTTAATTAGAGTGGTGATCCATGCTGGGGAAGCGTGCTGGGTTTATGGAGGGCGAGGAAGAGGGCACCCCTGCTCCTGGGAATCCCAGGCACTGTGACAGTGGCCTGCAGATTTGCTTGGAGGTCTGACCACCCCAAATGGGAGGAGGGTGAGGCCTGAGAGCAGGAGGAAAGGGAGGAAGCAGGGGCCAGGCTCCGTGGCTGCTGGGCGGCCCTGGGTGCGTGCAGCTGGCACATTCGAGATGTGCTGGAGAACTCCTCCTTTCCTCTAGCCCGCCAAGGACTATTTTGGAAAGTAATTGTCTCCTGATGCCTTCTGGCTGTAATTAGAGGGTCAGGTACAGAATTTAGTATCTTAGGTGAATTTCTGGCCAAGTTAATTATAACAGAAGGGACTACATGAGCCACAGCCTCTCATTTTGCTGCCCTAAAGAGAAATACTTTCTGGTTTCCACTGGTGCATCGGTGCCAGCATCCCTGTTGAAGTTTGGCGGGAAGGAGAGACCTCCCCTGTGTCTGCATAGTCCATCTGGAGGCCACAGAACTATTTCTGTCTCCAAGGAATGGAGAGACTTAGATTTCTTTTCTTTCCCTTTTTATTCAAGTGCATTTAGTCCTGCCCTATTGCTCTTGCCACTCAGGCTCAGCTCAGAAAGCAGTGAGGGAAGACAGCACGCCTTCTCTGGGTGGGTGCTGGGCAGCGCCTCTCCCCTTTTGATGTGCACACAATCATGGGGACCCTGTTACACTGCACACCCCGGTTCAGCTGAGTCAGGGCAGGTCTGAATTTCGGCATTTCTGTCCGATGTGGAGATGATGCTGGTCCATAGCACATGCTGGCAAGGCATGGGGCAAGAGCTCAGGGAAATGGAAAGACCCTTGGAGGGCCTGAGGAGTTGATGTTTCTAAGCCTGGACTTGAGGAACTGTAGGTCATTGTTAGTATATTTGTTTTTGTTTTGCACGTGAGTCTAAGTTGGAGGTCATTTGGGGGATGTGTGGCCCAAGACAGGAAAGGAAGATCCAAAATCGACATTTAGACTCCCTTGGGGAAGCTTCCTGATCTGGACAATGTCCCCCAACCCTGTCCTCTTGGATGGGAGCTCTCTGGGTGCTTCCTCTGTGAGGTAGGACCAGCTGGGGAGGGGAGCTGGAGGAGGAGCTCTCAGGAGCTGTGGGAGGAGCCAGAGCCAAAGGTGGCCCACCACATAGGGAGGGAGGAGAGGGGAGGGGAGGCAGAGAGCTAGAGCCAGTCCCTGGGTGGCAAGGTCTATTCATTTCCCTGGATCGAGGCCTTCCTTGGCTTGTGGTAACATTTCACACTGTCTTTCTGTCTGATGCTCTAGGGCCCGAGTGAGCTCAGGTGTCTTTGGTCTGCCCCGGATTCTCAGCAAGAGCCCTGTCAGCCACCTCCCTCTCAGAAGCCATGAATGGATCATGAACCACCATGGCACAATTTACTAATGTGTCACAGCAGCGGAGAATAGACTTAGGCAGTAATTAGACAGTAATTAGGATGTAATTGGGGGGGAGCCCCTTAGCATCAGACCTGGCTGTCACTGTTGGTGTAATAACGACAGATGCGTGAGGGGTTCTTGATCTGGCTGGGAGGTGGGGAGTGTGACAGGCAAGAAGCCCAAAGCTCAGAGTATAGCGGCCCCACTGAGGCACCTGCCACCCACCTCTACCCACCCTCGCCCTCACCCCCAGGAGGCCTGCCCTTATTGCCTGCCCCTGGGGCAGCTGTGCTGATGAGGTTCCAGCAGAGGATGGGTTTGAGGTAGGCAGGCAGCTTGTTGGCCTCAGTCTCAGGTGAGGTGTGTGTGGTGCTGAAGGGTCGCAGAGACCCCAGAGCCTTCTCAACCATCGGCTGCTCCTTGCCACTGCCTTTGAGCAGCTTACTTGGGAAGGGTCATCCTGTACTGGGGGAGAGCAGCTGTCCCTGCCTGGAGTGAAGTAGAGTATAGTCTACTGCTGTGGACTCTGGTGGCTGCATTTGTGGATGTGGCCGTGGAAGCTGGTGGTACAGCGTAGACAGCACTCATCTGGGTCTTGGTTTTCTAATCCGTGTTATGAAGGGATTTGACAATTGTCCAGTCTTCATGGTCTCAGAACATTGGATTGCCCTTAAATGTTACTGGATGGTGGCCTAGGTGCTATGAGTGAGATCTTCCTGTACTCAACACACCCAAGTCCCCAGAAGGCTCCAGGGAGGGGTGTAGACCTGCACATATGTATGGAAGGAGCTGCCAGGCAGGTGGGTTGTGTGGGACCTGCTCTGGGTGGGGATGCTCTTGCATTTGGGTCTCAGCGTTTGGTGCTGGGCCTGGCATGAGGGACACCCAAAGGTCTCCTGAGGACCTGAATCGTGTAAGAGAAAGGCTGGGATCAGTGAGAAGCAGGGCCAAGGAGTAAGGCTTTGGGGAGCAGCAGCATTTGCCCCATCTGCTGAGGAGGTGGACACTCCACCGCAGGGGAGTGACCAGGTGTGGACATTGGGTGGGGGCCATGGAGGACTGCACCAAGGTCTGGGAGAGGGTCAGTGCCATAGGATGTGTACTGGGCAGGGGTGCAGGGGGCTGAGAATTGCTCAGGACCCCTCTTCCTGTGTTGTTTTTGGAAAAGATGGAGGAGCCAGCCTGTGTGGGGATCTGGTCTGTTTGCCGGGGGTAGGAGTATGGCTGAGTCGATTCCCCTGAAGCCGTGCGGGTGACCATCAGACACCTGGAATCTGTGAGGCCCAGTTTATTCCTTCAAAGCCTATGATGTTGTCCTCATGGTTTTCATCAGGATCTGCAGCTGTCTGGCAGAGAGGGGTGGTTCACACAACCCCTATATCCATGGAGTCGGGGGAGATGTAGGTACCATCTGAGGATGTCAGGGGCACAGTGTGAGGAGCGGGCAGTGATGAAGAAAGCTGGTAGGGCTGTGCTCACCACTATTTGTACGGCATCCAGGTGTGAGGGACAGCCTGGGTTCCAGGCCAGCCGCTGGACCCCCATGCAGCCTCCACTCCTGGGTCAACAGTTCCAAGTGTTTCCATTCCACCTTTAGAATTGTATAACTTCCATTGATTCTAACAGGGAACATACCTGCAGGCAGAAAGATTTCATGTCTTTATTTATATCTGTAAAACATTGCAAACAGCCTAGCTATTCTTTGAATGCGGATTGATTATTTAAGCTGTAGAACATGTTCTGGATGGAACATGACGGAAGCCATGGAAAATGTTTGTTGAGACTTTATCATTACAGAGAGGAATGTGTTTATGTTCTAATATTAGTGAAAAAAGTGGTCACAAGGCCCATTGAAATGGGAAAGAAAGCGAGAGTCCTGAGTGAGAAGGGATGGAGGGAGGCGCGAGTCCCCAGTGGCAAAACTTGGAAAACCCAGACAGGAGCTTCTGAGTGCTGGGCTGGAGTGCTCCCACCTTGTAGGTCAGCCCTGGGCCCAGATGAGGCTTGCCCAAGATACCAGATGCTTTAACAGAGTGCTGGCACTGGAGCTTGGGGTCCCTGGCTCTTCCTGGTGAGAGTCTCTTTAGGTATTTGCTTTTAGGTTGTGTGGCGGTGATTTGGGCCCCACTGACACTCTGGGGTGAGCATCTAGCCTTGGAGGGTCTCCCTGTGTGTCCCCATGTCTCATTTCCTTTATCTGTCCCTCTGCACTGAGGGTACCTACTGTCTTCTAGACAGTCACCTGGCTTGACCAGTCCCTGATACCTGACTTCCTTTAGGAGTCTGGGAAGCTGGACCTACTGAGGGTTGGAGGTTTCCACCCAGAGTCTCCCTGTGCCAAAATGTGTGTGAGAAACATGTCTGCAGAGCAGAGCAGGGCAGGGCCAGGTCCAACCAAAGGAAAAAGCAGCCCTGTGGTCAGACAGGGAAAGGTTAGTTTAATTATCTGGCGGGAGCAGCCCAGAAGAGCAGACTGCAGAAGCTGCCGCATGGGGTGGGTTCTTTCCCAGACTTTTTAGCTGTTGTGCTAACACTTTGGAGGCCATAAATCTTTAAAAACACATTTTGGCCCAGAATTTTTTCCCCCTCTTTAATTTTTATAAAATGGTGTAATTTTAAACTCAATTCAATTCAGATGTTTCTCATTGCTTTACCCTGAAACTGTCCAAAAGCTGTTGTATTCTTCTCTTCCACTGCGGGTTTTCTTTCCAAAAATATTTCTGAGCCTCTCTCTCTGTGCCTCAGCTGAGCACCAGGGACTACTCAAGTCTCTGGGACAGTGTGGAAGACTGGAGCCACGAAACTCGGAGCTGGGTCTGGATCTTGGAGTTGTGCTAGTTTCTGAATCAAGCAGCCAGATAGGCTTTAGAAGTCCTAGGAAGGGCCTGTAATGGCGAGTATCCACCTCTCTCACTGAGCCTCCACTATGTCCCAGGCCAGGTGACCTCCCAGTGTCGTCCCCACCAGCAGCATCAGCATCTCCTGGGGGTTGTTAGAAATGCCAATTCTGGGCAGTGCCTGTGGCTCAGTGGGTAGGGCACCGGGCCCATATACTGAGGGTGGTGGGTTCAAACCCAGCCCTGGCCAAACTGCAACAACAACAATAAAAAATACCCAGGCGTTGTGGCGGGCGCCTGTAGTCCCAGCTACTCGGGAGGCTAAGGCAAGAAAATCACCTAAGCCCAGGAGTTGGAGGTTGTTGTGAGCTGTGTGATGATGCCATGGCACTCTACCGAGGTAGATTAAATGAGACTGTCTCTACAATTTAAAAAAAAAGAAAGAAAGAAAAGAAAGAAAGAAGTGCCAATTCTTGGGCCCCACTTGCTGAATCTGAGCCTGTGGCAGGGGGTGGGGCCCAGGAATCTGTGTTTAAGTTTCTGTACACTTCTAGGCTGGAGGACCACATGTTCTGCCTACATGAGGTAGGGTGAGTCTTTCCATTTGTAAAATGGGTGTTAGACACAGAGCTGCCGTGCAGGAGTTTCAGGAGGCTTTGAATGTGCTCACACATGCTGGACGGGGCAATAACTGTGATGCCGCCTCTCCCGGTGCAGGCAGTGCAGACTCTGGAGCCACATTGCCTGGTAAATTCCCAGCTCTGTTGACCTGGGGCAGGTCTGTGCCTGTTTCCTCATCTGTAAAATGGGCATAATGATGATAGCCAGACACTTCACAGTGTATTGAGAATGACTTGAGTTAGCACCGGTAAAGTCTTAGAAACATATTGGGCACAGAGATGGTTCTGTGTGAGATCCAAGAGAAGTATTTGCTTTAGTAACTATTACTATTCTTCATACTGATTTTCCTTTCTGGGGGGTTGCAGGCACTGCCTGACTTAGAAGGTCTCCCATTTACTGGTAACTTTCCCACCGGCCCGCTGAGTCTGACAACTGATGGGAGGCCCAGGTTTCCAATGTCTTAGTACTCAAGAGTGGTGATGGCAGCCCTGAGTCCCTATCTGCTCTGCTTTCTTACTGGAGGCTGTCCTGGGTGGCTGCCCTGTGCAGGTCTCTGGCTTATCTGACCCAGTCTTTCCCCCAGCACACTGGAGGGTGTGACCAGGCCAGAGGTTGCCCAAACTGGCTGAGACTTAGACTGTCCTGAGCAGACTATGATCAGGGCGGGCTCCCAGGCTGCCCCCAGGGCCGGGCCTAGGCATATGCATTTTTAACAGACTTCTTAGGTAGGTCATTGGGTATGATTAGTTTATGGCATGGACTGAATCCCTGGGGGTATTGAAGAATCTCAGCTGGGGGGATTAGCTGGTTCTGCTGGCAGTACTGGCAGTGACCAGCCAGGTTAAGCCCTGAACGGCTCTCAGCACAGTGCTCTGATGCCACAGAGGCCTGTGTCCTAACCACTCACACTGGCAGCCCCTTTGTCTCATTCACTGGCCCTGTTGGCTTCTGGCAAAGTCTCTCCGAAACACGTGTTTGCTTAGTGATGAAGCATCCACGTCTGTGTTGAAATGTGAAAATACCAGAATATTTAAATGACTCATAGGAATCTGTCTGACATCCTTCCATTGATACATCCCTCAGAGCCCGTGGTACCTTTGCCCTCTGATTCTGTGCTTTCCATCTGCCCTTCAAGTTGCCCGGGTGTGTAGGGCTCTGTTTATTTACCACTGTGCCTGCACCTCCCTCTGCCCCTCAGTGCAGTTAACATTTAATAGATGATTATTGAGTCTGATGCTGTCATGCCAGGTATGCGTCCAGTGGGTTGGTGTGCTGTGCTGCCCCTGGGTGTGAGGGTCAGCTGGGTCTGGACATTCTTCTCCCCCCACCCCAGGCCCCATAGACCCCAGGGAGCTTATGGAGTGGGCCAGCCTCCCTGGCTTACCTGTTTCTCTGCCAGGGCCACACACTTTTGCCTTGGGCCTGGGATGCACTCAGGTGTGACTAAGTGGGCAATTATTCTTATTTAAGTGATTTTCGGGATTGCTGTTCAATCAGCTGGGCCACACAGAGCAGCCAGTTCCCATCCAACTTTGTCCAGAGCGCAGAACTTGGCTCCCTGACAGCCTGGCTTACCCAGGAAGTGGGGTGCAGTCTAAGCACACAAGTGTTTTCTGGGTGGGTTTCTGGGTGTGCTGTAGGGTCAGGATGCCTGGAGCTGGGATGAGGCTGAAGGCTCCTCCTTGTCCATAGCCGAGACTATGGGAAGAGTGTGGCTTGGGGTCAGTTAGGCCTGGGCCCTCTGCTCTCTACTCACCAACTACATGTCTGAGCAAGTCGCTGAACTTCTCTCGTCTGTGGATTGAGATGGTCCTGGTAACTCCTTCTGGCTACTGTGCAAGTAAGTGGGACAAGATCTGCAGCGTGGCTAGCAGAAGTAAGTGTTAACATAAACCCAGGCCTCTTGCCTGTCCTGGTCTCATGCTCACTGCTGTGCTCTAAATGCCACTTAAATTGGCTGCTGCTCAGAATCAAACACCCCCACCCCCAGCACAGTTCCCGGCTCCTACTAGGAGGCTCCCTCACCCCTGCCTCGTTGCTCCCTTGGCTGTGGAGGCTGGCACGTTTATTTGCACATCCCCTCTGCATCACTCTGTTCTCTGGCTCTGCCCACCCAGAGTGAAAGCATCAGAGGACAGTGCTGGTGACTTCTGTTTTGTGTGTTCCCAGGGCCTTGGCCACACCTGGCTGGCTCTGCCTCATTTCTTGTGGTTCATCAAGGATGTTAAACTGAAGCAGATTTGGGGGAGGCTTTGAAGTCATTTCCACATATAGAACTAGAATAAGCTTTGGGGATCATCTAGTTCAAATCCATTCATTTTGCAGATGTGAAAACTGAGGTCCAGATATGCAAAGTGCAAAGGCTCACCTAGTGATATTATTTGGACTGGGAACTGATTTCCCCAGAACTTCCTATCAGGTGGGACACAGCTGTCTCCCAACCCAGCCCCACTCCCGACTCAGACCCCAACTTCCCAAATTGATGGTATTTATGTTGGAAACATTTTTCTGACGTTTGGTTCTGTCAAAACTAATTTTAGCATTTCTAAAGCTTGGTAAAAATACAGCCTCATTACTTTGATGTCAGTGCATAGTTTACTATTAGTATATTCTGGGGTTTATCATTTTAGTCATGTTTAACACGGCTGCACCAGGCATGCACTATTAAATCTGGCTTATTTTACATTCCTGTCCGGAATTATTTATTTGTAACAATTTCCTCTCTATCAAAAGACACAGCTAATGCTGTGTTTTAATGTGTTATTTACACACAAAATAACCTATTTACAACTCAGTATGCGCCAGAGGGAGAATGGATGGGTCCCTGTTCCCTGCGTTCTGTTATATCAGAGTTTAACAATCTGGATTGCTAATAGAACCATTTATCATTCGTGGGGGTGGGGGGGTAAGCAGATAATTTATTTTATGCTTGTGGCCAGGTCTTACTGCCTCTGAACTTGGGAACAATTTGAGGATAATGAAGTCAAGCTCTGTGTTTGGGGTGGATGTAGGATACCCCAGCCTGGGCACCTCTGGGTTCGCCATGTTCATTCATATCCTGTGGATGGTTCTTGAACATGGATCAAGAGAAGTGGTGATGACAGAGACCCTGCTTCCCAGTTGGAGGTGACACTGAGGCGATGCCACCGAATGCTGCCAATGAATGGGGTTTCACAGGGGAGGCGGCATCTGAACTGGGCCTTTGGGGACTTGTAGGTCTTCACCACGTGGAAGCAGGAAGAGTGGGCAGGTGCTGGTGGGAGGAGGAGCAGCAGAAGGGCCCCTGGGGAGTGCAGGGGGCCTGGGGATCAGCCATCAGCTCATGCAGCTCCATCGTGGGCTGTGTGGGGGTTAGCGGTAAGGCCCGGGGTGGCTGGCACCCAGGTGGCTGCATGCCTGCAAAATGTGCAGGTTAAGTTCCTGAGGGACTCTTTGAAGAGACTCTGAGGGGCAAAGAGGGAAAATAGCCTGTCTAAAGTTGCTGCCCTCTGTGAAGCTCTGTGGGGCACCAGAGTGGGTCAGGAGATGGGGGGAGAGGCAGGAACCATGGTCCCTGCCCGAGAACTGGTGGCCCCCTGGAGAAACTAGACACTCCCATCTCAGTACCGATGTGGGCATTGCCTGCTCTGTGGAGTGATCCAGGAAAGTGGCGGGGAACAACTGGGGCCCTGAGAACACTGCCTATAGCCCTTGAGCCCTTACTGCTCAGGCAGAAGTCTCATAGGAGGCTGCCGCATACCCATGTCAGGAGGCTAGGGAGCAACCGCCAACACCATGATTACAAACTGCATCAGGACCAAGGGCAAACCCCAGGGAACAGTCTGTGGACAATCAGCTCCAGGGTGCAGCGTGGTCTGGGGGTCTGGACTCAAGGCACGGACAGCTGAAGTTTGCACCTTTGTCCTTCTCCCTCCCTTCTGAGCCCCAGTGTCCTCATCTGAAACATGGACAAAGTATTTTGAGGGCTGGGGTTACCAATGATGAGAATAAAATGCTTAGATAGCACCTGACATATGCAAGGTGTAAATAGTAGCTGCTGCTATTATTATTCTTGCTATTGTTATGATTAGCAATTGTAGAACTATTTCCTGACAGTAGCACATATGCTCCCCATAAATGAGGAGTACACGAATGAGCTGAGTCTTCACAGTGAGCAGCCGTTTACCCATGACATGTGATGTGTAATTACATTCTAGTTTGAGGAACAGCATGGACGAAGGTCCTGAGGCTGAGAGGCAGTGCTAAGTGCGGAGGATGGGTAGATGAGGCTGGTTCTGTTACCCTTTGGCCAGGGCCCCCCTTCACTCCCTGGTTCTGGCACAAACTCCTGTCTGAGGCCGTATGTCCAGGTAGGTCTTCCAGTTGCCCAAGGCCACATGTGGATGCTGGTGGCTCAGCCAGGTCTGTGTATACAGGGCTTACTTGCACCCCCCCTGCTCTGGCTGCAGCTGGGTGCTGACTTCTCTCTCTCTCCTCCTGCCGATGGGCAGGTGGGAAGGGCTGGAGGTGCTCTGGCCCTTTAGAAGCCACTCTTGGCTGTGAGTACATCCTGGGTGACCTTGCTCATAGAGGGCATGGACGGCCACTGTGTGTTCTGAGGATCAGGAAGTCTGAGAGCCTAGGACCAGGTATCTAGGCTGCTGGGCAGAGGAGGTTGCAATCATGGTCTTGGTGGTTGCTCCCCCACCTCCTGACATGGGTGTGTGGCAGCCTCTTTTGCCATCTGACTTTCTGTCCATTTTCTGTGGCAATATTTAAGAGAAGTTTGGGGTTGGGTATAGGTCTGGGCAGTAGATACTGGTCACTGCTCTGTACCTTCTATAATCCCTGCCATTCCAGAAATGAAAGAACATCTAGGAGAAGCCTTATCTGGTAGCACCATGGTCACTGGTGGTGGGATGGCAGCCAGGGTAGGGAAGCCCCTTCCCCACTGAGCACTGCACTCCCACCGTCAGGCACTTACCTTTTTGGTGTCACCTGACCTCCGAGTGTGTGCAGAGGCCCATGGTGACCTTCATCCTCCCCAGTGACCCTCTTTGAGTGTTAGAGAACCTGGGGTTGGGGGAACTAACCCAGAAGAGAAGAGGGTCAGAGAGGGAAGCAAAAATTGCCAAAGGTGCACTTTGCTAACTCTGAGTTGTGGAGGCTTGTTGTAGGTGGGCCCTTTGTCCTATTGCTGGGGCCCAGACTATGAGGTCTCCACACTGGTCATATCCCTGTAGGCTTGCTGGTAACAAGAAAAGCAACAGGTGGCACCTGCACTTAGAGGACAGGCAGGTGTGAGTTCACATCCAGGTGTGTGGGGGCTGCCCTTGCACCATCTAGGAAATGGGGTGATGAGGCTTACCAGCCAATGTTCAGGGTAGGGGTCTGTAGGAGGACAGTGGGGGCTGCTGCTGCTGTTCTCATTGGGTAGCAGCATCACTTGTGCCAGAGGACCTGGTGCCTCCTGGTTGTGTGGTCAGCAGCTAGAGCAGTGTGCACCTATCCGGTTGCCCACCGTGTATAGCAGTGCCTGCAGGCTGGGCCTGGCTCACACAGCTCTGAGTGTGCTATGAGAGGCAGGACCCAGTAATTCTCTTCAGGAAATATCCATGAGAATTAAAAACCTATATTCATAAAAACCTTATATATGAATGTTATAGCAACATTATTCACAATAGCCCCCACATGGAAATAATCCAAATGTCCATCAATAATGAATGGACAAACAAGATGTGGTATATGTGTGCAATGGAATATTATTTGGCCATAAAAAGGAATGACATAGGTGCACCTTGAATGTTTGCAGATGAACTTGAGAGCATTATGCTAAGTAAAAGAAGCTTGTCACAAAAGGACAAATATTGTGTGATTCCATGTATGTGGCCTGTCTAGAATAGGCAAATTCGTGGAGATAGAAATTAGATTAGTAAGTGCGAGGGGCTAGGATGAGAAGGGAATGGGGAGTGTTTGCTGTGGGTCTGGGGTTTCTTTCTGGGCTGATGGAAATGTTCTGTAATTAGTTAGCAGTGACGGTTGCATGCGATGCTGTGAATATACTAAAAACCACTGAATTATAGACTTTACAAGCGTAAATTTTATGGTATGTGAATTATATCTCAGTTTTTAAAAAGGAGGGAGAGAGGGAGGAAGAAGGGGTGAAAGGAAGGAAACAGGGAGGGAGGAAAAAGAGGGAGGGAGGGAGTGATGGAGGGAGCTGTGGGTACCCTCTGGGCCTGGCCTCCGAGGGACCCACAGCTCCCTGGCCAATGAGGGCCTCCCAAGCCAATTCTATAGGCTGCAGAAGCTCTAAAAATAACTGAAGTGGAAGGAGGGTGTTTAATGACAAAGTAAATAATTACATTAAGGGTGCGAGTTTGGAGGGGAGCTGAGTAAATCACTTTAGAAAGAACACCAGCCTCCGGCTAACTTCCAGTCCTTTATCACCAGATTACATCCTCCCTTGGACTTGGAATAATTGATCGCGGGCAGTGGCAGACTCTGCGGCAGCAGGGCTGCCGGGTCAGGCAGGCGCTGCGAGGCATGGCCTGTTAGCATTTCAGGGTGACCCTGCTGGCCAGGTGATTGAGTCCGGGGGCAGGGTCTCTGTCCTGGAGGAGCCAGCACTCAGGGCTCTCCTTACTGCCTTACTGGCCACAGCTGGAGAGGGGCCAGCTTATGAATAGGAGTGGCTTTTTTTTTTTTTTTTTGAGATGGAGCCTCAAGCTATCCCCCTGGGTAGAGTGCCATGGCATCACAGCTCATAGCAACCTCCAGCTCCTGGGCTCGAGCGAGTCTCCTGCTTCCGCCTCCCAAGTAGCTGGGACCACAGGCGCCCACCACAACGCCCCGCCATTTTTTGGTTGCAGCCATCATTGTTGTTTGGCGGGCCCGGGCTGGGGATTCGAACCCGCCACCTTAGATGTACGTGGCTGGCGCCTTAACCGATTGAGCCACAGGCCCCGAGCCAGGAGTGGCTTACAGGGCTGTGTAGTCCAGTGAGGCCTAGAGAGGGGGATGATCTTGCCCATGGCACACAGTGAGCACATGATGGACCCTGGTAAGGAAAGGTCTGGGACCCCTGCCCCAGTATCAGTTGCTGTGTGGTTCTTCCAGCCTTTATGTGCTGGACCCTCTTCTGTGTTCAGAGCAGCTTTTGTAAAGGACAAGCTCCAGAAAGACTGAAGTCCCAGGAAGTGACAGAGTTGGCCGGGGTTGGCATGGTGAGGGCTGTGGTTGTCTGGCACACCCTCCCACCTCCCTGCTCTAGGCCTGGAGCCCCTAGTTATTCCCTTCCCTTCACCATCCCTCCTCTGTCTATCCATGGCTTCCCCCTGTCCTCAAGGAGGCCCAAGTGGCATCCTTTCTCCTCTCCCTAGCACTGTGCTTGGGCACCTCAGGCACCCAGGCTTAATGGGGTGCCCTGGTAGGAAAACTTGGAATGTATGAGGAAACAAGGAAACAATAGCACGTTGGTCTGAAAAGACAGATTTTGATGGAAACCAAGTCAGAGTGCTTGGTTGCTAGAGACAGAAACCTACTCAGACTCCTGGAAGGCAGGAGTCTTGGCCTCCATAACTGGGAAGCTGAGGTTAGATTTGGTTTTAAGATCGGCTAAGCTTGAGGCTCCAGTGATGTCACTGGGACACAGCTCTTTCTCTCCAAGCTCCTGTTTGATTTTCCATGGTTTTGCCATCCAGACAGCTTCTGTTTACTAGATGGTGGAGTTGCTGCAGGTGAATGTGGTCCTCATACTCGTGAGCTCAGATGGAGGAGTATCTCATTCCAGGTGATTCCAGCAAAAGTCCAGGAAGAATGCTCATTAGCTATGCCTGGGTCTCATGTATCCTGTGAATCAGCCTCTGGGGTTCTGCCATGTGGTGTTCCACAGGGCCCTGTGCACTCCACTGAGTTTTGGGGAGATCCAGCTCCCTTACCTGCAGGGGGCCATGCCTCCCTTACTGCAGGGGTCACGCGTGGAAGAAGGGTGTCTCTATGCAATGCAGAGCAGGCCAAATATAAATGCCCCCGCCACCGCAGCCAGATGGCAGGAGAAGTGGCAGGATACCAGAGAGGTCTGGGTACCTGTAGACACTTTCTGATAGATGACAGGTCAGAGATCTGGCCTGCCAGAAGCAACTAGATCTCCTTGGTCATTCCATTCCTCAGCCTCATCCTTTGGGTTGCATTTGGAGGGGCCAGGCCTGCCGCCTTCCCTAGATTTCCTTGTGAGGTCCCCATGAGGGAAAACAAACAGCTCCCCAAGAAGTGCCAAAGGAGAGCCTTGGAGAGGAAACCCTAGGAAGTTCCAGGGGAGGCAATGGTAAGGGGGTTCCTTAATGGCTGAATGATGTGGGAGAGCTGCTGGGAAGGCAGAAGTGAGCAGAGGCCTGGAGGCACAGTCGGAGGGCATGTGAGGACAAGGACCAATGCCTGCTGGAGAGGGGGCTTCATGCACGGGGTAGGAGGAGCAGTGCAGCTGAAATGGGATTGGAATTGCCATGGGCTGCCTGGGATGCCCTGGGGAGGGACATGGACTGTGGGTGAATAGGGAGCCATTGCAGGGCTTAGAGCAGGGGAGTGGCATTTAGAATCAATGATCTTTTTGCTGATTGACTTGAAACACCAAACCCACAGAAGAAATCCTGAGGGATATCTCTCCCTTTCGGAAGATTATTTTTCTCCCTCCCTCTTCCTCTTTTCCGGCGTCCCTCTTTGCCTCCCTTCTTCCTTCTCTTCCTTCTTTTCCCACATGTTTGTTGAGGGCCTACTGTGCACCAGGCACTGTTACCAGCTCCTGGTTGCAGCAAGGAACACAACTGGCACTCTACTCAGGAGTCAGAGCAAGTGCCCAAACAACCACCACACGGAGAAGAGTGTAGAACAGATATTCTAGCAGGGAGAGGCAGGGGCTTGAGAGCCTGGCCTTTGTTGAGGCAGGAGAGCTTCTCCCAGGGTTGTTAAAGCCGCTTTCTCTCTTAAATGTGCTGGTTAGGCACAATGGGAAACCACTTCCTCTGCTGGGGCGGGAAAGGAAACTCATCCCCAAGCCAGCTGCAGGTTGAAGCCCTGGCTCAGGGTTCATCAGTACAGCAGAGCCATGTGCCCATGCCACAGCTGGGCCCCACTACATCGGGAGTCCGGGTTCTCCAGGAGCAGCTAGAGGGGGCCCTATGGAGGCAGTGACCCTGGGGTCTAGCCCCGCCATGGGAATGATGGCTGCCCTCCTCAGGCTGTGGTCAGAGGACTGAAGCTGAGAGGCAGGTGAGATCATACAGCAGGACTGTAGAAGGACTGACCACAGCATCACAGGGGACCTTGGGCCCTTCTCTTTCCCCGGGGTCATCACCCTTAGAGTTGTCCTCTGGAGGCATTTCCAGCTTGCTCCCCACCCTCTGAAACCCTTGGCTGTTAGGGGAGTTCCCACGGTCTCTGTCTGGGGACATCAAACTTCTTGGTCCCTCAGGTTGCAAGGAGCCCCTTTCCTTGCTGTTGCCCTTGACATGTTAGCCCTGTCCTCTCCATTCTTGGGACTTCCCTTCCTGGGCCACATTGTTTGGGTCTCTGCACTGCCCTCCCCTGCCCCTCACTTCTCTCAGTCCTTCCTTTACTCTCACATATGGGGGCTGAAAGGCGGCAGCGAAGGTGAGATGCTCTGCTCTTCCCTGCATGGCCAGGCCTGGCATGAAGGCATGGGGTCCCCAGCCGTGACATGGGACCTTTACTGGGTGGGGCAAGAGCCGGAACTGGACAGGACAACATAAGTCCTCTGTTCCAAGTGCCTGTGATTCCCGCCCCTGGGACCGTGAAGTTGGGTATGGTGGCTGGGAAAAGGGCCTGAAGAATTCTCCACATGCCATGGCATAGAGGGCATTAACACCGGTTGGCGCATTGAACGTCACTGGCATTGGCAAGATACCCTGGCAGGGCTGAGAGTGGTTGGACCTTGGCGGTGGGGTGGGGTGGGCATGTATCCTCAAAGGGGAATCAGAAGCTTTTGGCGACTTAAAAACAAAACAGTAGATCTTTCCCTGTGCTGTGGTTCTAGAAGCTTTGCTGCTTTAGGGCCAGGAGAAGGGCAAGGGCAGCCTCTGGAAGTTCTTCCAGAAGGTGGGAGGCAGAGTGGGACCTTGGATACTTGGTCGCTGTGCATGGCTGCCATGTGCCCTCCAGCACTCTTGTCTCAGACGTACCCTAGCTGCACACAGGGAATGGCCTGCTCCCCGCAGCTGGGTCGTGTCTTGAGCCAGGCAGAGGCCAAGCCCGGGGTCAGACTGAAATTTTGGGCCCTGCTTGTGTAAAAACTTCCCAGTGAGGCGGCCGCCTGGAGCCGATGGGCCACGTCACATGTGTGCTGTCCCATTATCCTGAAGATGGTGGTCTTGTGTGTGCAGTTGCACCTGGTCCTTCATCATCAGGGTCCCCCCACACCCTGGCTCCCCACTGCCAGTATCTTCATCATCTCTTGCCTTTCTTGGGTGCACCCTTGTCCCTAACAGATCACCGGGTGGGTGCCAGCGTCAACCTGAGCTACCTTATCCTGAGAAGAAGGTCTCGCTCAGCTTCCCCGCCTACCCAGGGGACGTTCTCTGACTGTGTCCCTGAATTGCAGAAAGGACACATTTTCTAAGGTTTCTTCTGCACGTGGTATTTTGTAGTTGTTCTCAGGAGCAGGCCTTTAATGTAGGTGTCCAGTGCACGTGGTTTGTCTGGAGGTGTGTGGGGGCATGGAAAGGGGAGACCAGAGGGGAGCACCTGTGAAGGGTGCCTTGGCCAGCCACCCACCACCCAGAACACCTGCAGCTTCACCCCTCTGGGGAAGTCTCAGAGCAGTGTGAGTTATCCTGCCCCAGTCAGTGGAGCCAGGGTGTAAACAGCACCTGCTATCAGTGGTCAACGGAGGCCTCTTGCACAGCTAGGCAAAGTGGGCTTTGGATACAGAGAAAACCCTCAACTACTGCGGGGCTTGTAGTTGGAAATGGGGATGTGTGCACTGAAGGGGTAAGAGCACTGAGATTTGAGTGGGAACTGACATCTATACCAAGAGGTAGACGTCAGGGCTTATGGCTGGGATTTCTGGGGCTTTAGGAATCCCTTTCTGTGTCCTTCTGTATGGTTTCATCATTCAAGATGAATTCTGGTGACTGAAAAAAGTATGCGTATGTTACAGTGGCTACTTCCACAGAGGAAGCAGACCATCTGGCTGTGGTCAGATGGCAGCGCCTCACTGAGAATGAGTTTATCAGAGAATTTGATGGCGTAGAGGATATAGAGACTACTTCCTGGGGAATGGGGCCAGAAATGGGAGTGAGGGTCCTGAAGATCTCTTGACTCCTCAGAGACACAGTCCTGAGTCATTTCTTTCTAAGGAGGATTGTAGGTGTTAGTCACGAGAGGGACAGTGATGGTTCTCCCAACTGGGCTTTTTAGAATGGAGAAGACCCCAGATCGTGAGCCTGGGGGACGAGCCTGATTTATAACCAGTCACTGAAAATATATACAGTGAAATGAAAGTCTCTGTCATTGAGCAGGCCCTTGCCAGCTGCCATAAAGATAAGTAACAGCAGTTTTCAGGCCACTTAAACCCTTACCTTTGGGGTATAAAGGGGTCTCTGCAGACAGTAAGTCTTTATCTAGAAATGTTTACTCATAAAAAACCACAATGAAGCCTGGGAGAGAAAGCACCTCGGCCTTTATGGCGCTGCAGCCCATCTGTAACAGGATCCGCAAATCACCCTCCAGCCACAGACCAACCCTGTCCAAAAGTTAGGGGTGGGTTTAAGAGTTAAACCCCTTGCTACCTTCCAGACAGCATCACTCACCCCACCAGCCCTGCCTCGACCGAGGGACCGTGCCACTCCACGTCTGGCTCAATTATCTCCTGTGGCTCCCAGGTACCATGGAGGCACATCTGAGTTCTGTGGTAGCTGAAAGAGTCAGCTCCTCCCCTCTGCCCCACAAGTCAGCTATGATGTTTGGGGCTGAGGCGGTACCTGGACCCTATACCAGTAGTTCCCAAATGTTTTGGTTCCCAGATCCCTGTACATTTAAAAACTACAGAAGACCCCAGAGAGTTTTTTTAAAGTGTGGGTTATGTCTATTTACCTTATTAAAAAATTAAAATGAGAAAAATTTAAAATATTTTGGTTTTGAATTTGTTTGAAAATAATAAAAGTACCATTTTTATGAAAAGAACTATTTTCCAAAGTGAAAAAAAAATAAGTGAGAAGAATAAGATTACACTTTTATACATTTAATTTCAGGCTTACTGGAAGACAGCCAGATCCTCATTTCTGCTTCTGCATTTAATCTGTTGCACTATATTGTTTTGGTTGAGACAGGTGAAGGAAATCTAGCTTTATGCAAATGCGGAGTTAGAAGGAGAGGGGGATATTTTAAAAGCTGCCTCAGCAATTTGGATATCTTTGATACTACACCAAAACTTGACACACCATGTTTCTTTTTTTTTTTTTTTCTCTTTTTTGAGACAGAGTCTCACTATGTTGCCCTTGGTAGAGTGCCTTGGCGGCACAGCTCTGATCAACCTCAAACTCTCTTACCTCAGCTTCCCAGTAGCTGGAACTACAGGCACCTGCCACAACGCCTGGTCACTTTTTTTTTTTGTTGCATTTGTCATTGCTGTTTTAACTGGCCTGGGTCGGATTTGAACCTGCCACCCTCGGTGTACATGGCTGGCACCACAACCACTGTGCTATGGGCGCCGAGCCAACATGCCATGTTTCTTAAACATTAGTTGCATCGTGGGATTCGAACCATTATCCAAAACCTTTCCATATTGTACTTTGAAGTCCATTGGTCTGCCTTGCACTTTGGGTGGATATTCTTTACCCACACATTGTTTTGTACCACCATTTGGAATTATTGGCTCACAGAGTGGAGTGGTTTTCCGCATCTGCAGTGGAAAGCACTGTGGGAGGAAGACAGGGAGACAAATCATGTCTTAGTATTAATATGAAAATGAGAGACTTTGCCCATCTCTGGAAGGCCACTGCTTTGTATGGTCCTTCCTCCAAATCTCATATTTTTGCTGTGGCCAGCACTATCCTGGCATCACCCAGGGCAGAGTTACCTCCCTGTAAACTCCTCCCTAAGCACCTCCTTGGGGAGTTCCCCCAAGGCTCCCTTGCACCTCCTGGCAGCACTGCATTCCTTGAAGCAACTGGCTGGACTCACTGCCCACATGTTACCCCTCTTGCATGGCCACCCCTCTTGGGCACATACACCTGTCAGGACAGGCTCAGTAATTTCAGCCCCAGGGGCTCCCTGTGGGCATCATTCCTTCCCTTCCTGCAGCCTCTTCAGCACTCTGTCCCTTTCCTCCCTGGGCTTCTGTCCTACCCTCCTCTTCCTGAACGCTGTGTACTCCCTTCTCCCTTGAGTCAGGGTCCCAGGGCGTGAGCCTCAGTGCCCGTTTCTTCTCAGCACAAACTCCTTCCATGGGCTTTGGCTTGGGTGCCTGTGTGGTGAGTCCTTCTTACCTGT
The DNA here is from genome assembly GCA_963574575.1 of Galagoides demidoff. Taxonomy (NCBI): domain Eukaryota; kingdom Metazoa; phylum Chordata; class Mammalia; order Primates; family Galagidae; genus Galagoides; species Galagoides demidoff. The sequence goes on from CAUYQV010077687.1 coordinate 58,592, forward strand.
CTGTGCCCTTGGACCCCCCACATTGTCTCCTTAGCTCCATCCTGCTTACCCAGCGGCCTGTCTGGTGTCTGGCTTGGCTTGAGCTGGAGGCACGTGTTCTCTCCTCACCCCAACCCCATGTCACCTGGTCCCCAAGGCCTCCTCTGACAGCATCATCACTTGAGAGACTCAAAAGCACAATGGCAAAGCCTATGGGATGGATCCTTTGGGGCCTCCCTTGGATATGTCTTCTCTGACCTCGGTGCCCTTCTTTACCCATGAGGCCCAGAGAGTTCCCTGCTTTGCCCAGGGCCTTAACATGAGCGGGGGGTGGCGGGGGATGAGGATTTGATGGGGTTCCACTTCTCCAGCCTGTGTCCTTCTCTCCCTGTGTTTTCCTGGGCACCGTCTTGGCTGCAGAATGCCTTGGCCTTGTGCTTGCATCTGGTGGAAGTCAGAGTTGCCTGAGCCTTGGGCCCCACCCTGCAAAGAGGTGGTGGGAAGAACCAGAGAACTGCACGGAGCCCCAGCATCCATCAAGCCTCGGGCCACAGGAGTGGACGGCTCAGCACTTACCCTGTGACTCTAACAGGCTTGAGTCTGATACTGGCGGGTATATTTTGGGGTCTTGTTTTCCATCCAAGAAGAAAATAGCTCTGCTTCCCTAAGCAGGAGTATTTAGTGCGAGCAGTTTAAAACAGAGATAAATGGCGTGTGCTGATCTTTTCAACCATTGGGACCTAGTCTGGGTCCTTGGCTGGTGCAGACAGCAAGAGCCAAGTGGACCTGCACCAGGCAAGGCTGAGTTGGTTCAGGCACTGGCGTGGGTTTTGTCCTTACAGAGTAGGAAGGGTGCTGTGGTGAGGAAGCCAGGGTGTGTGTCTCTTGCTGCAGGAGCAGGATGGTCTGCTGAATACCATGTCTGTCCCTCCCTGCACCCCAGAACCCAAAGGCTAAACACTTTTGAGTCTTCTGAGTTTGCTTGGGTCCCGCAGGTGACTCTTTGCAGGGACCCTTCAGTCCCCTAATGTCTCCATCCAGATCTTCTGCCTCCCCAAGGCCTAAGGCTCCTTCAAGGCCAAATTCAATTAGTCAATTCTGTTTTGTTCACAAAGCATTTAGATATTTATGAGAGGCCTACTGGCCTTTCATAGTGCGTTGCCAGGGCCACCCGGCTATCAAGCGTTTTTAGCCAGAATTTGAACTTGAGTCTGTCTGACCCCTCAGTGTATTCCCTCTGCCCTCACAGCGCCTCTTCCCTTTTCCCGCCCTCTGCTCATAGACAAGCAGCCACACTCCCTGCTGTCTTTATCATAGTCTCACTTCTGACTCATGTGCTGGGAAATAGTTTTGTTAGAACTGTTTCTAAACCAAAGATCCAGGGGCACTGAGGAAGGGCCTATGGGGGTCTTCTGCCATATGCTACATAGTGCAAGGACTCTGGGGCATCGGTTTCAGGGTTCAGGGGCTTCTTGTGTCTTGCTGGGTTCTTGATTACAGCTAGTAGAGTACCTTTTAGGACAAGTGGTCTCCAGCTGGGTGAGGGTTGTGTCACACTTTCAAAGTACTGTGACATAGTGCTAATAGTAGAGATTTTTTTTTTTTTTTTTTTTGAGACAGAGCCTCAAGCTCTCCCCCTGGGTAGAGTGCTGTGGCATCACAACTCACAGCAACCTCCAACTCCTGGGGTCAAGCAAGTCTCCTGCCTCCACCTCCCAAGTAGCTGGGACCACAGGCTCCCGCCACAATGCCTGGCTATTTTTTTTGGTTGCAGCCATCATTGTTGTTTGGTGGACCCGGGCTGGATTTGAACCCACCACCTTCGGTGTATGTGACTGGTGCCTTAGCCACTTGAGCCACAGGCACTGAGCCTAGAGATTTTTTTTGAGGCAGTCTTACTCTGTCACCCTCGGTAGAGTGCTGTGGTGTCACAGCTCACAGCGACCTCCAACTCTAACTCTTGGGCGTAAGTGATTCTCTTGCCTCAGTCTCCCAAGTTGCTGGGACTACAGGTGCCCGCCACAATGCCTGGCTATTTTTAGATATGAGATCTCACTCTGGCTTAGGCTGGTCTTGAACTCATGAGCTCAGGCAATCTACCCGCCTTGGCCTCCCAGAGAGAGATTGTTTTTGTATTCTCTGTCCATCTGTTTTTTCCCCCTCCTTTGCTATTCTTCTATCAGCAGCTGACCCCCAGTGTCAGGCATAGAAAATTCTACAACATGACCCTTGTTCTCAGTAATTAAATCTGAGGGACTTTGCAATAGGCTGTTCCTTCATCTAGTTCCAGGCATTTGCCAGTTATTGTGCTGGGCCAAATAATCCACCTTCCAGTTCCCTGGGAGCTCACCTGCCACGAAGAAAGACTGGTCGGTGCAGGACAGCATCTCTGTATGATAATGACTCCAAGAGACATCATTTCCAGACATTTGTCCTGCTTCTGGGGGAAGAGAGGCAATGCAAACTTCTGGGAGTAGGCATGCCTGAGCTGGATCTTGAGGGTTGAATAGGAGTTCACTAGGCAGAAAATGGGGCACAGAGAACAGGACATGAGCATGGGCAGAGAGGGATGGTGGCAGCTGGGATTGTGTGAACCTGGGGACTGTTAACCGTTTCACTGGGGGAGACCTTCTCCAGCAGCTTCTCCCAAAGCATCCTGCCCTAGGAAGACTGGAGTTGATAAAGGCAGGTGACAGAAAAGTCCAGGCTGGTCCCTTTTGCCCTCTGTCTGGTGTTCTTTTAGCTGAGTCTGAATTCTCTCTGGCTCTCTTACAATCAGGACAGGGGAGCGAGGGTGGGTTTTGAGACAGTTTCTCTTCCCCTCACCCACTTTAGACTGTGCTTTCTTGTAGAATCAAAACTCACAGCTGTTGCCCTCATATTTGCTGCATTCCCTGCCACTCCATTCCTGGAGGCCTCTATTAGGGGGACAGTGCCCTTTCATCCCAGTTGGACGCCAGAGTTCCCTGAAAGCTTAGAGGGTTAAACCACCAAACCAGCTGGTGAGCATTAGTTCCCCTCCTCTCCAGGCAGTAACGTCAGCGGCTGATGCAGGAGGCAGAGAAGCTGGTGGCCTGAGAAGGCAGAGAGCTGCCTTGAGGCGCTCCCGGGGTGGGCTTCTGGGTGGGGACCCCACCCCAACAGTCTCCAGGTAGGCTGGCTGTGGTGTGCACACTCTGTGTATCTCTGTATTTCTTGTCTTTGTGATAGTTCTTCTGCAGGGACAAAAACTTTGGTGGAAAAAGGCAGGGTGTGGGTGCTGGAGAGGGTAGCTTTTCTTTCCAGTGGGAAAGGAACTGACTTTTCTTTAAACAAACACTCAAGTGTCCCCGTGGCCACAGGAGCAGGCAGGAGGGCCTGTCTTCAAGTTCGGGGGCTCCAAGGAGATGCTCTGTCCCCCTTGGGTTGCAGTCCTGAACGGCCGAAGGAGCAGTTTACTCAAGAGGCTTAAGTACATGTTTTCTCAATCTGTTTGTGACCAGGAGGCGTTTCAAGGGGTTTGCCATGTGCCGACTCAGTAACTAGTGTGTGGCCTCCCCGTGGTTTCAGATGCTTCGCCAAGACGGAGGCTCTCCCCCAACTCCGCCTCCGAGGAAATGTGAAAAGTGTTTTCAGGGCGGAGAACACCAAGCCTGGGAGGATCCACTCCTCCCTGACCATGGCTGGCTGAGCTGTGTCTTGGTGTGGCCAACTGAGCCTGTGACCACGGGGATGTGAGAGGACAGCATTTCCTGGGGGCGTCTGTGCAGGGGATGTTCTCTCAGGTGGAAAGCTGCACACAGGGTGGTTTAATTGGTCCCTGGGATTAATGGATAGAGTTTACAAGGACAAGAAAAGGCCTGGTGTGTGATCTGTTTTCCTATTTTGACTGGATGTTGGGAGAAAAATGCCCAAATTAGGGATGAGCTGGTGGCTCAGCTGAACAGAAATGATGAGTGCATTTCTATGAAAGAGGCTTGCAGCGTCGATGGCCACTTAAAGGACTCTCAGCTTTGGGGAGGAGGTTGATCTCGCTCTGGCCTAGGCTGTCAATCCCTTGGATGGGCCTGTAAGCCACCAACTGGCCCAACCTCACTGGACATGAAAATGAGGAAGAGAAGGGCTGGTGGGCCCTGTGGAGGGGACACACACTGTCAGTGGGACGTCTGGCCCATGGCCCTTTCCTCATCCCTCCTCCTTGTGAATAAACGGAAGGGGTGCCTGTGACAGAGAGGCTGCCTTGGAGATCACTGCATCTACTCAGAAAGACCCTTTTTTTTCACTTTGCAAGGTTACCTAAGTCCATGCCGTGACCCCCAGAGGCAGGTGCAGTCCTGTTTCACACAGCAGTGGGTGGGATTGGGATAGCCCCTAGGCTTCCTGGTCTCAGCCTGCTCTTTCCCCTGGCTGGTCTGCCATAGGAGGTACCCAGAGGGGTTCCTGTCTGCCTGTAACTCCATGGGGACAGGGAGAGAGGGGCACTGGGAAGCCGCTGGGCTGCTCATTTACTGCCTTTTCTGTGTCCCACACCTCTGACTTGGACACAAGGCTGTAGTGGCTAAGACCTGGGTTGAGTTCATGTTCCTACCCTGCCAGTGATAGCTGGATAGGACTTGGACAGGGCACTTGGTGCTTGGGGCTTCAGTGTCTGCATCTGTAAAGCGCCCTCATGGGTACAAGGATTATTGCATATCAGTGAACAGTGCCTGACAGGCAGAGTGTGGTGGGTTGTGCTGTGGGCACGCTGTCCTGGACAGTGAGAAGTGAAGGATGTGGGCTGCTGCTCTAGGCACAGGCACAAATTGGTCTTTTCAGAAGCATGTAGGGAACAGCCTGCTTGGCCCTGGGACTCTAGAACCTTTGTGTCCCCTCAGTCCTGACCCTCATGACGGCTTCTTGCATGAACTTGCTACAATGAATACCAAGAGAGATAGTGTCCCCCAACCCATCCCATTCCTTTGTATGTGGCTGAAGGTCCTAGGGTGGTAAACAAACACATTTCTACAAATTCCATGTTTACTATTTTTTTTTATTATTAATTAAAAATTTAACAAATACAGAAATGCCTGATGAACATAGCATCACTTTCTTCCCTGATTCCGCCTCCCAGGGATGACCAGGATTCGAATGTTAACCTGTCTCTTTCCAGGTCTTTCTATGCATTGCTTTTCTTTACCAAGGAAAGGTTTGATTAAGGAAATTAACAGCAAAACAAGAGAAAACCAGAAAGTAACTCCTTGGGTTTTTGGAATTCAAAGCTTCCGAGGAAATGGTAGTAATGCCACCAAAATGGCGAATTCCCAACTGATTTTATTTTAAGTACATTCTGAACCCATCCTCTGCCTTTACCCTGATTCTTCTGCAAACATCCCCACATTTCCTCTGTCTTCCCCAGCGGATATCCCCGTGGTCGAGGCTGAGAGGGCACTGGGGGAGGCACCTGGACAAGTGCTGGCAGAGTCTGTGGTGAGAGGCGGGTGAGAGGCAGGTGAAGGGCGTCCCAAGAGGGACCCGCCCCTCCCCTCTGCGCCCTGCTGTGTGTTTCCAGGGCAAGGCTGTGTTTGACATGCAGAGGCTGCACACCAGCTTTGCTATGCCGTTTGGTCCCAGGACTTAATGAGTTCTGCAGGGACACTCCACCGTAGCTAAAGATCATTTACCTGAATTGCTTTTTAATTTCTGCCATGGGAAGCTGCCCCTGGTGCAGTATAATTACATTATAATTTACAGCAATCCCAAATCTATAAATTTAGCCCTACTGGTGGGGGTAAGGGACTGAAGCTGTGGGGGTAGAATGGGGAGGGAAGAGATCCCCCCATATTTAAGTGGACCTGTGTTTCTGGATGGGGTGCCAGTCCTTGGGCAGGCATGGGAGAGGCGGGGTGGGATACTTTCTTGCCCAGTAGGTGCTGCAGTGTGCTTTGACACCAGGGAAGGGGTAATGTGTAACGTAGCATTCCTTTTGAGCTGCTGCTCTGAGCACTTTTGCTGTGGGACTGGGGGAGCATGTGCAATTGGGTGTCCTGGGGATGTCTGTGGAATGCCTGGCATTGGGAGGCAGGGTTGGGTATGCCTCGTGGGATTTTCTTCTGGGAAGACCTGCCCTGCCTCGCCTCAGGGGCGGGGTCCTGGAGGTCTGTGGGGTGGACAGGACGCTCCTCCCTTGGAAGTTCAGTCCTGCAGAGCTCTGGCAGGCAGGGACAGAGGGGCAGAGCCTCCGTGCAGGCTGGGCGAGGGGCTTTCCTTTCTGCACCCACAGTAGGATTTGGTGTGTGGTGGCTCTCAGCTTTCTATGTTGCTGTGCAATTCACCCCGTTTCGGTAAAACCATTCACAGATCAAAATTATGGGCACAAAGCATAATTAATTAATGGAATTCAGTGGTGAATTTTATTTAATAAAGAACAAATGGTTTTTCTGACTTGCTGTCTCTGGAAACCTAAATGTTGGTATCCAGGGTGGTTTACTTTAGGACAACTTTATTGCAGTGGGAAGCAGTAACCCATGCAGCAAGGAGCCTAGGTTCAGAGAGGTTGAGTCACTTACCCCCTGCCACACAGCTAGTGGGAGGCAAACAGACACCGTGAACACTGAGTGGAGGACTGCTGTCACATGGGGAAGGTGGCTAGGGCAAGAGAGACAGGGGAACAGCGAACAGGACAGGGGAACAGCGAAAAAATACCATGTCTTTTCCCTGAGCCCAGAAGCAGAATGGTGAGGTGTTGGCAGGCTCCCTGTCAGTCTTGACTGTTACCAGTTTGTCCTTGGCCACAGGGGGCTGCTTGGGGTAGAGCCCCTCCCTCACATGGAGGCTGGTGGTCCTCAGGCCCTCCCTCTGAGCTGCTCTAGAGTGTCCCTCTGAATACTCAGCACTGGCCAGTGCCCCTCACCCCCTCTAGGGCTGAAAACCCAGTGTGCCCCCTCTGGGCCTACACTAGCACCTCTCAAAATGGCTCTGAGGAAGTGTTCTCATGGTCTTTGAGAATTTAAGCCCACCCAGGGGGCCTTGCCATGAGATAGTGTGTCCCCACAGCCCGATGTCCCAGTAGTGGGACATCAGGACTCAAATGGCCTTGTCAGCGCTGCCTCCTGACCAGGGCATCCCCACAACATTTCTCACAGCTGTTGGCACTGCAGTGATTTCAGAGTTTTAGGGGGGATTGAAGCAGATCCTTAGAGTCTGAAAGAATTCATTCTTTCTTTAAGGAGCCAACTTATCACTCAAGTTTTAAAAACACAGGCTCTCAGGATAAGGCCCTGTCCACCTCTTCAGCCACGCACTTCCCCCTTATTAAAACAACACTGACTGACAGTAGCTGTGCAGCTCCTGCCCAGAGGCACCCTGATCCTTTGCCTGCCTCCTCCAGGAAGCCTTCCTTGATTATAGCTTGCTTTCCAGGTACTCTACCTGGTGCTTCCTGTAGCCATTGGAGCCGCTGTCTCTTCCAAAGAACCTCCCCCACCAGCCTACTGTGCCTGTCCCCAGGGCAGAGTCCCACAGGCCTGGAGACATTGGGATAACCTGGCTGGGGATCACAGGAAGGCTTCTTCCTGTGTCTGCTGGTTTACAGATGTCCCTGCACGAGCCTTGGCTGTTCAGAGCTTTGCACTCCAGCTGTGGCCCAGCAGTGTCCCAGTGAGGAACAGGATGCTGGGGTGAGAAGCCTACAGGCCCTCACTGCTGGGCACGATGAGAGGCTGCCTGGTAACTGCTGCCTTTGTTATGACAGGGCTGAGCCTTGGGTCATGGCCAGGCTCTGTCCAGAGACAGCTGTGATGCTTCCAGCCCTGCAGGGCGGGGTGACAGGGAGATGTGGCTAGCATGCATCTGCATGACCCCAGTTTAAGGAATCAGCTTGGAGGAGAGGACAGAGAAGAGAGGCTGAGACAGGGTGACTGAGTGAATGCGGTTAAAGTGGTGCTCTCGGCCTCAGCCTGCTACCTGGTGTGCCAGGGCCGGGCTGGGTGGAGGCAGGGTAGGGCAGGCGTGCCTATATGTTACTGCGTGTGTGTGCATTCTGCCAGTCCTGTGAGTTGGGGTTTGCTCTTGCCTCCTATTTTGTGAGCTGTATGATTAGGATTATCATGTAGTCCAGCAATTCCATTCTGGGTATAGACCCAGAAGATTTGAAAATTGGGTCTTGACAAGATAAAGATATTTATACACACATATGCATGGTAGTGCTATCCAAAATAGGCAAAAGGTGAATGTCCGTTGATGGCTGAATGTGTAGACAAAATGTGGTGTATAGATACAATGGAATTATTAAACCTTAAGATGAAGGAAATTCTGACACATGCTACAATGTAGATAAACCTTGAAGACATGCTGAGTGGAACAAACCGGTCACAAAGGACAAATATTGTGAGATTCCACTTATATAAGGTACCTAGAGTATTCGAATTCATGGGGACAGAAAACAGAATTGTGGTTGCCTTGTGTGAGGGACAAAGGAATGTAGAGCTTTTAGGCTGGGTGTGGTGGCTTACACCTGTAATCCCAGCACTCTGGGAGGCCGAGGCAGGCTGATTTCTTGAGCTCAAGAGTTCGAGACCAGCCTGAGCAACAGCAAGACTCGGTCTCTTAAAAATAGCCAGGCATTGTGGCAGGTACCTGTAGTCCCAGCTACTCGGGAGGCTGAGGCAAGAGAATCACTTGAGCCCAAGAGTGTGAGGTTGCTGTGAGCTATCATGCAGAGCCTTTGTTTAATTGTACAGAATTTCAGTTTGGGAAGATGAAAAAGTTTTGAAGTTGGATCTAGAACGTCATGAATGCACACCTTGAGATTTAGGTAACTGGGCACTTAGAAACAATTAAGATGGTGAATTTTATGTTTTGTATATTTTATCACACTTAAAAAAATGAAATTATTAAAAGTTGTCTGGGGAGTAGATACAAACCCAGGAACTTTTAAAGCTTCAATGAATCTTGGGACCCTGGGTTCAGGCCCCTCTCCCATTGTGTGTAGAGAAGACCTTGCTGGGATGTGTCCCCCTGGGCCAGGTGGCTTCTCTGAGCCCCTCTTTCTGCCTCCTCTCTCACCAGGGTCAGTGCCTGCCCATGAGGCCAGCCTCTTGTCTGAGTCCCTTGCCTGGAGATGTCCACGACATTTGAGCTCTCAACCCCAGACAGACGCTGAGGGCGGAACCTGTGGAAAATATGTTGGTTTTAGAAATTTAAATCTGTTTTTTTTTTTTTTTCTCCTCTGTGAAAAGAATTAAAATCCAGCCTAAGCTTATTGCAGGAGGACTGAGGTTATTTTGGGAAGTAGCAATTAAAGGTTTTATATTTTTTCTCTCCCTTCTGCCCTTGCAGCTTGCACAGGTCTGTGAAGCTATTAAACCTTCCTCCAGCCCACAGCCCAGAGGAATCTGCCCTGCCCTGTTTCTCCTCCAGTTTTGTGCCTTGGGAAAGAAAAGAAAGTTAAATTCATATTAATTACAGCCAAATCCGCTCAGTAAGCACTTGCTGAATATGCTTGGAGGTGAGGTTTAAAGCTCTCCTCCAAACAAGATGGTAAAATGAAAGGAATAATTTATTTGGTCAGACGCTGTAATTTGCCACGTCATTCCTCTTCTCTTGTTACTAAAATGAATTCTCTGCTCATACCACGACTTCTAGCTCCCCTCAAAATGATTGTCCATGGTGACTATTTCTCACTACTTCTTTGGAAGGTCTTCCTGGCCCCACCAGGCTGAGAGTGGCCCAGGCACTCAGAGGAAGCACACAGCACACCCTCCTGCACACGGAGGACGCACACAGCACGCACTCCTGCACACGGAGGAAGCACACAGCACACACTTCTGCACACGAACACACCGTCACGTGAGTGATGTGCTTTCATCCATAGTTGTACACCACACACATACCTTACACACTTACCTACATGGACATGCCTGCACATATGAACACAAGGATGGTTACGTGTGCACCTGTGCATACATGTGTTATCACACATACCACCACATACAACACACACACTGGCATACACGCACACACCTGTGATCACACCATCACAGATACCTGGTGTAGAGGTTCATAGAGCCCCACAGAGAGAATGCTTCCAAGCAGGTGATCAGTTCCCTAACCACCTCTTTCTATAAAATTCCCAGAGTGGGTACTCTGTGATAGTTTCTGTTCTGACCACAGGTAATGTCTTTATGAGGCTGACTTGTGTCGATCAGTGGTAGGGGTGAGCCCCGGCCCACATGTTTGGCAGGTAGAATGAGTACCCCAGCCCTGGCTTCCCACCTCTGAATGGTCATAAAAGTGTTGACCTTATAGGGTGCATTTGAGGAATAAATGAGGTTGTGTGTAATAGCTGTGTCCCAGGAGGTCCTTATCCGAGTTGGCCAATATCATCATTATTACTGCCATCCCATAATGCTGGTGTCCCACCTCTTTTTAAAGTGTTAACTTGGCTGGAGCTGTGGGCCAGTGCCTGAAGTGAAGGACCCCTGCCTCTCCAGGGTGTCTGCAAGGGCTGTTTGGGCCTGGAGGTCCCCTGGGCTCTCTGGGACCCTTTCTTTTGTGGGCTTCTTTCCTGGTTCATGGAGAGAGTTCTGGGCTCCCAGGTGCTCAGAGACATGTGCAGAGCTGAGTTCATGTGGGTCTTGTGAGTCACCCTTGTGGTGGGCACTCAGCTGGGAGGGGCATGGCTGGCAGTGGTCCCTTGTTTCTGGTAGGGCAGGTAGGCCTGTATGTGAGTGTATGTGCGCACATGTGGGTAAAGATTGCGTAGAAGAGGTGGCTGTTGAACAGAAGCACTTTGGATGAAAACTGTGGCAGATTTAAGGGTTAGTGCTCTCTGTTGAGTTGGTGAGATGGGAGTGAGAGTGGTGGAGGTGGGAATGGTCTTTCTAACCAACTGCAAGACCCTGGATGGGGCTCATGCTGGGCTCTGCCCCTCAGCTGCCATCCTGGAAGAGGAAGCTGGGTGGCTGGCCAGTGCCATCCCTGGGTAGTGTCTTCATCCTGTCCTTATCCTAGGGTTTGACTAGTGACTAGCTCCCTTGCCTTTTGGAGGGCCTCGCTGTGCCCTCTGCATTCTGCACCATGCCCCAGCCCCCACAGGCACAGAGCCTGGTGCATAGGGGGCCCTTGGTCTGGGTGTGGGGTGAGTGGAAGAGGTCGGCTCTGGTGGGCAGCATGCTGCCTGCTGTGCCTGTGCATGTGAGCTACATTCACGTGCTCGCTGGGGTGTGGGTTTGTGGACACAGACATACACAGATATATACAGGTCCCTGCCAGGCCCCACGTCCCCATGGGGAGAGTGGCATGGTGCTGCCTACATGTTCCCCATGTGCCAGCAGTGTCTCCAGCTGCCTGACATCAGGGCACAAGGGGACCTTCAGCTGGTCGTCTGGGGCTCTCAGGGCAGGGTGTGTGGGCCCTCGAGGAGTGTGCTGGTGATAGGGGGTGCTCACCCCAGACCCCTGAGGCTGAGCCTGTGGGGCTCTTGGCTGCCTACCGTCCCTCTGCTCTCTGGGTGGCTGTTTCTACCTCCTTTCTCTGGTCCCCTTGTCCTCCTCTGACTCTGTTGCCGTCTCCCCAGTGTTTCTTCGTCTGTGCTCTCTTCCTGTCGTTGTCATTGTTTCTCTCATTTGGCCCCTGTCCCTGGACCTCTCTGTCTCTGTGTCCTGGCTTGCCCTGTCTCTGCCCCCCTCTTAGTTTCTCTGGCATTCTGTTTCCCTCATGTGTCCCCCTTTCCATCTTTTCCTCTTCATCTCTCTCCTTCTACTCGCTTTTCTTCCCCTCTGTCTCTCTGTCATTCTCCATGTTTTTCTCTCTGTCTCTTTCTCTGTCTGCCTCTGCACAACAAGGTCAGTCCCCAGCAGCAGGCTGGCCCTGTCCAGGGCCCCGTGGACAGACAGGACATTGTGCTGGGCATTCAGCTGTGCTAATAACTGTAGTGACCAGGCATTCTGCTGATGTCCCCCAGATAAACCCTCACACAGTGGGAACCAGTCTTCCCTGGAGGCTGGCAGGCCTTGCAGCATGGGGACAGGTATCTGCGGCAGCTGGAATGCACCTATGTTTTCCTGAGGGACAGGGCACCAGCATTCCAAGCAGGATGGCTCACGCTCATCAAGGCTTAAAGTGTCCTTGTTTTGAAGGGGGCAGGTGTTCAATGAAACAATAGATTCCATGTTGGAGCATTTTCAGGGCTCTGGGGCTTGTGAAGAGAGCTCTCATGTGTAATCTTTGATTGTCACCAGCCCCTGCTGGTGCAGGTATTGCCCCACTGTGCAGGAAGGACAGCAGTGCCTGTGTGGTGGCAGAGAACATGGGTTTGAAATCCACTCTGATCCTTCCCAAGTCACCCACCTCTCCAGGTCTGTGTTTCTTCATTTGTAAGTAGGGTGAGTTGTGACTCCCACCTTCTGGAGTTGCTGTGGGGATTAAAGCAGGCCATGGTGCCAGCATGGAGAAAAGATTAAATTAATGCTGCTAGTGTCAGGGCTATCCTGAATGTCATTGCCCAGGGTCATAGCTGCTGAAGTGGCCAGTGGGATCAGTGTGCCCTGGGCTGCATCTGCCATGGTGCTTGTGGGCACCATAGGAAATTTCTTAGTTTGTTCTTACAACCAGCAGTAAAAACCATGTACATACGTGTGGTATTTGCTTGGAGAGGAATCAGCGTGGATGAGGTCCCCAGGGTGTGCCCGCCTGGCACAGGGTGCACTAGCTCATCCTTTGGGAGTCAGAGCCCGTGGCCCCTGGGCACCTCATCTCTACGTCTTGGGAGCTCATCAGTCTTGGATTTGCTGCCTCTGACAAATGGCAGGGTTTGCAGGAGACTCAGGTCAGTACGCTGACAGTGAGTCACCACCGGGATCCAGGTTTCAAAGAGGTGGCTGGGAGAGGAAAGGAAGGGGCTGGGGGGGTCTCAGAGGTTGCCTGAGGCAGGAGATGGGTGCCAGGGACTGAGGCCTGTTAGGAATTGGCTTTCTTGTCTGCCCTTTTGGAGGAATGACATGTCCACCTGCTGGTCCCAGCCCCAGCCTAAGCACGCTGCAGACCCCTGGACTGCTGCTTCTGCCCCAGGGTGAGGCTGAATGAGACTCTGTGGACTGTCTGGGCAATCGGAAACTCAGTGAGTCTGCTTTGATGGGAGGCTGGCTCTGTCCTTCCTGCCTGTGCGATAGGTCAGCTCCCTTAGCCCAGCTCCCTTAGCTCCCTGGGCCCTGAGTGGTAGAGGCCCCTGAGGGGCAGTGGCAGCAGGCTGGAGGGGCTTGTCCTTCAGGGGGAAGCAGCTGTTCTTGGCCAGTACCCAGCTCAGGAAGGGTCTGAGAGAGGAAAGGGACAAGCAGAGCTCACCCAGCTGCCTAGGAACTGACTTTAACTAACACCAGGTGTCCGTAGGAGTTGATCAGATATAGGCTTAGGGAACTGTTGACTGGAGAGCTGCTGAGACGCTTAGATGACTGTTTGAGGTGGGCCTTCCTGGCCTCCCTGGGCTAGATGACAGCTGAGGCCTCCCAGGCCCCAGTGAACAACAAGCATGTACTGCAGCTCTGCAAGTACCTTATCTTGGCATGTCTGGTCTTTGGAGAACACATACACAGACATGCAGATGTATATAAAATATTTTAAGCACACAAAAAGGTGAAACCAATGCTAATACCTCTATGCACGTTGAGTTTTTTTCCCCCTGTTTTCAATTTGTGGCCTATCAAAGTGGGTGATGGTCTGCCCTGGGTACAAAAAATAGGGGGTGTGCACTGTCTTTAGAGAATTGAGCATTGAAAAACAATAATCAAACTGGCTAACAGTTTACTTTTTATTATTACCTATGCTAACCTATGTCACTGATAAGATAGTCCCCACTGGGGTGCACAATCCCATGGCCTTCCCTGATGTTAATCCAGCAATTTAAGCCCATATCAATCTGCTTCTTCTTGACCCCGTTACCATACCACCTAATTCCCAGGGGTAACCTCAGGCCAGGGCATTTTGTGTTATCATCCCAGGCATGTTTCCATATTTTTACTATATATTTTCCTATCCGTGCAGGGTGTATTTTAAAAGTTGATGAAAATGTTACCATATTGCCTTGGAGAACTAAAAGTAGACTATCATTTGATCCTGCAATTCCATTGCTAAATATCTACCCAAAAGAAAAGAAGACATTTTACCATAAAGATATTTGCACATGATGTTTATAGCGGCACAATTCATAATTGCAAAGACACAGAAACAACCCAAGAGCCCTTTAGCACATAAATCAGCAGTGCTCAACCTGTGGGTCGTGACCCCCAGGAACTGTATTAAAGGGCCGCGGCATTAGGAAGGTTGAGAGCCATTGACATAAAAGGATTAGGAAACTGTGGTGTATGTATATCTATTCTGAATACTATACAGATATACAAAAGGCGGAGACTTTGTATCTTTGTAACAACCTGGAACAACCTGGGAAGATTTGGAGAGCTTTCTTCTAGGCAAAGTATCACAAGAATGGAAAAACCACCATCACACATACTCGGTACTAATTTGAAACTAGTAGATTAACAACTAGATGCTCACCTGAGAGAAAAACTCAATTTAAATTCAAGTGCAGGAGAGGAGGGTCAGGGTTGGGTAAGTTCTCACCCTTACGCTTTCTGGGTGAAGGGCACAGGTACAACTCAGACTTTAACCTTAGAGCATTTTGTAACCTAATCATATGTACCCTCATATTAACCTGGCATTAAAAAAGTGAAGAGGAAGTCAGGGGAAAAACAGTATCTTATTATGTGTGTCTATATAATGTATTTTTTCCTGGACACAGTATTATGTTTTTGAGATGTATCCATGGAGCTAAAGTTCTGATTTGTGCCTTAAAAGCTCTGGGACTCTATGGTGAATGAATATTCCACAACCTGTTTATCTCCCTTCCTGTTGAGATGATTTAGCTATTTACAACTTTTTATTATTGCAGACATTGTGATTCCATTATGATGTGAGGGAAGAGTTCTTCCAGTCAGGGGCTTATGTCCATGAGGGAAGAGTTCTTCCAGTCAGGGGCTTATGAAATCCATTCTTTGGGGTAATAGCATTTGAAAAATAGAATTGAGTTGGCTCGGCGCCTGTGGCTCAATTGGCTAAGGCGCCAGCCACGTACACCTAAGGTGGCGGGTTCAAATCCCCAGCCCAGGCCCGCCAAACAACAATGATGGCTGCAACCAAAAAATGGCCGGGCGTTGTGGCGGGCGCCTGTGGTCCCAGCTACTTGGGAGGCGGAG